>APFE031557517.1:2889-110694 GCA_000404065.3 Pinus taeda
CCGAAAAAATGCTAAAAATAGTAAGTTGTGCTACAATTAAGGAAACTGAAAATGCTGAGAAAGACAATGGTGGGGGTCCAGATGGACTTGGCAGGTGGCCACCAATATCCACCTGGATCAATGGCCAACTGAACCAACCACATATTTTTTAATTTACTAACCTACAATTGACATAAATCTACTTACTTGGGACTGATATAGCTTAAACTCACCCTCGGGTCTATTAAAATTGAAACAATATGATTGCATATTTTACCTTCAAGTTCAACCATTGTGGATTAAAGCTTAGCTTAGCGATCCTCTAGGGAGGAATTTATATTGGGCACGCTTCTCACAACATCTTCCACTATATGTGATTCTTTAACATTTGCTACATATTTCATATTTTCTTGGTAAGGACAATCTCTGAGGTAATGCATTCCACCACAACCCCAAGATTGTATTAGCAGTTTATGTACATTATCGAAATCAACTTTTTTTAGTAGTCCTAATTGCTTGGATCCATTCTAAGATTGGGGTTTTTTTTATCATTTTACATCAAATTTATTATGCTTCCCTCTATTAAAACTCTTAGACCCAGTAGTCTTTTTATTCTTGTTGTCCAAAGGGTATTTCTACCCCTTCTTACCTGACCATGGTTTATTACTTTCTCCCTTTTGTTCCAGTTGTTGATATAAAATTTGTGTCTTACGAATGGCTTCATCCATGGTATTGGGTTTTTCAAACTATAGGTGTTCTTTCATGGACATTAACAGACTACTTATAAAACGTTGTACTTTGGCCTTCTCTTTCCATATATAAGGAACATAACTCAAAAAAGAGGTGAATTTTGCAGCATACTCGTCCATAGACATCTAACCCAATCTGAGGTCATGGAATTCTTTGGCTTTCTCATCATAATATCACTCAGTAAAGTATTTATTTTGGAAATGTTGTTGAAAGTTGTCCCACTTTACCCTTGGTTCATCAATTCCATGAACCACTTTAATATCTTCCCACCATAAGGTTAATTTTCCTTGGAGCTAATAAATTGCCAATAAAGCCTTCAAATTACTGTTATGATCATAAATCTAAAAATACTTGTTAATATTCACTAGCCACGCCTCTTCCGCTTCCTAGGATTCACCATCAAACATTGGGGATTTGATTTTCTTAAAATCCCCTTGGAGTTTTGTTTTCTGTCTTTTGATCAGTTTAGATGGTTTTCCACGAAAAGTGTTCTCAAATTCATCTTCCTTTGTTTCTTTATTACCCTCAAGATTACATTTAATAATTTTCTCGAGAACATTATCCTCCCTCCGCCTATGCGATTCTACTTTGTCCCCATTATCGAGGGTTGGCGCTGAGGTCCTTTGATTTTTATTATCAGTTAAACTCTTAATTATTCTTTCTTCATCTCTCACCAGTCACTCATTGTCAACCTTCATGTTGGCAATTTCTGCTCTTAAATTTTTCACTTTTCAAACAATATTGCAAATGTGGACCAGGGTTCTTCACCTAACCGCACCCACATTTATGGATTGGGTTTTGATAAGGGTACAAAAATTGGTTCTGTTAGGAGGTGTTGTCGTGTTATTGATTCTTCTTCTCTTCCTCTATAAAACATAATACACAAATTGTTATTATCTATGTTTTCCCTTGAGTAGGCCACATTGTTGTAACCTTCGCTCTGATAACACCTATAACATACCTCTCCTAAGAAAGACCTGGCCAATAATGTTTATCAACACAAAATAAAAAATGTCAACAACAAAAATACTTGCAATTTCATAATTTCCTTGATACAAAAGTTGTAATTTTTTCCAATAATGAGTACAAAAATATTAAGCACTAATATTTACCAAGTAAAACAAGAACCTACCAGTTCTATCTTAATCTATAGATCTTTCTCTAGGCATTGTGATAATGAATATTAATTATTTCCATATCAGATCTGACTTGAGGTTGTTGATTTCCATTTCATCAATGTATTTGTTATGATATTCATTCCATCTTTGCAAACTAACATAAGTTAAGGTATAGTTTTTAAATCTTGAAGCCCAGATGGTCATTAAAGCTAACTTTAGGAGCGCCTAAATCATTTCTATCCTCTCCCATGGAGGCTCTCTCTCTCTCTCTTCTCTCTCTCTCTCTCTCTCTATCTATCTCTATATATATTATATATATATATATATTATATAATATATATATATATATATATATAATATATATATATATTTCTGAGGAATTTGTTGTGGCCTAAAAGGGTCAACATACTTTATGACAATCAAATTAGCGTGGAAAACTCATAATAATAATAATAATCATAGATTTTTGGATTCTCTAGAGTGTGCTAGATGTAATGCAACATGGTTTTCATACCAAGTTACACAATAGAAATCATGCCATTAAGTTTTGTGCTTGGGATGTATCTTATGATCCATGGCCCACATGCACTTAGGGTTTGGGATCAATAGTGATAGAGTTATGGCTTTGGTTATTGGGTAACTACCCTTCCCCCACAATTCTGCACCAATCTCATTTGCACTTTCTGGAATCCATAGCGAGTTCTTCTCAAAAACATGATATGGATCACAGAGGTTTAAATTCATCAACTTCCAGCTTCTTCATTACTTGGTATAGCACATCGTTTACATTCAACGAAACTCTATTATTTGTCAAATTCATCTGACTACCATTTTTTTTCGCACCGGTATGGTAATGGCGGTTCAAAATACCTATTTACTTATCTCAAGTCAAGACTATCAATTTCCTTTGTGCAGTATATTTACAATCAGTAGTTTAGGGTTGTATTCTCTAGACTATTGACATTATTATCTATAATGTGTAATTAGTTTTTTTTATATGGGTTCGTTTTCTAGGTATTTCTAACCAAGAGTTCCAAAATTTGAGAGGATAGAAACTCATAAATGTATTC
This sequence comes from Pinus taeda, assembly GCA_000404065.3. Classification (NCBI taxonomy): domain Eukaryota; kingdom Viridiplantae; phylum Streptophyta; class Pinopsida; order Pinales; family Pinaceae; genus Pinus; species Pinus taeda. The sequence continues at coordinate 5,807 of APFE031557517.1, forward strand.
AAATGTATTCTTCTATCCCCACTGGGGCACGCGCAGTTGTTGTAATCCAAATTGGTAATTCTTTATATATACATGTGTATTTGCTAACCCTAGACCATTTCTTTGCTAGTAATCAATTTTTTCATTAGTCCTAAAAATAATAGTTATAGTTATTGGATTTATTTGAGGGTTTCAACTGTGAGGCCATGACCCATTCTTGGAGCCTTTTTAAAGAAATCTTTTTGGCACTACTCTATCAAAACCTTTTTAAAGAAGATTTTTTCTTATATCATGTATCTTATAATTTTGGGCTTCCAATATTTTTGTTTCCTAAAACCCCAACATCGAGGATTCCCATTTAGCAATGTATCTAATTATTTATTCCAGTAGATCGTACTATGTAACAAGTCTTTGGCGTGTCGTATACTAGCCACACTTCTTGGCCCATAATTTTTAACAGTCGTACTTGTATCTCGTTGCATATATTGGCTACTCATCGTTATATATACGTGCTCATAATCTTGTTTATTTTTCTTTTAAAGAAAAAGGGTTATTCCTTTCGGGGATTCTCATGGCATCCTGTAACTTTTATTTTAATTAGCTATATAGAATACAAACTATCTCTCATCTATATTATATTTTCTTTATGTGCGTGTCGTAGCATTAAAATGAAATTATGCTCTTCTCTATTAATGGGTACACAACTCTTTGGAAAATTTTACTTGAAATAATTAAAGAAGTCAAGACATTTATGATCTTTTCTGTTTCTATGATAACACTATCAAAATTATAAAATATGTGATGGCTACCAATTTTGTGTTGACTAGAGAACTTTAAAATTCGTTGTTGGTCTTCTTTTATTAAAAAATGGTTTTTTCTATTAAACTGGTCATAGGTTGTTAACCATAAATAAATTGTTGTTTGGTTGTTAAAGTTTAAAATATATATTAAATTAATCATCCTTAATAAAATTTATTGTTTTTTTTTTTCCATAAACATCTCAATAATGTTTTTCATAAAAGTTATCTATTTTCTTTGTTTTTTTTAAATCACCATAAATATGTAGACATTCTCAACAAAATTTAGTTCTTTTCTTTTTAATTTTCAATAAACTATTGTTTGGTTATTATAGTTTCAAACAAATATTGAAAATAATATCTGTCAACAAAAATTGTCTTCTCCCAAAATCACCATAAACATCTAGATTGATATTTTCTACAAAAGTTAGTTCTTTTCCCTTGAATTTTTAATAAAGTGTTGTTTGGTTATTACAGTGTAAAATGAATATTGAAAATAATATTTTTCAACAAAATTTGCCTTCTTCCCAAAATCATGACAAAGATGTAGATTGTTTTCACAATAAAAATGAATATTTTTACCATGTTTAACGAAATGGTTGAAAACAAGAACCGTTATGATTTAATTGGCAACTAATTTGAATCAAATAAAGAAAATCATAACTTATAGAGAAAAATAAAATTTTACATGTTCTTTCAGTTCATTCCTAAACTGCGAAAAAATGACTCTCATCTTCATCTATTGGATTTTTTACCATGTGAAATCTCTAGGCATTGATCAACAAAAATTTGGTGAGGAATGTTGTGGCTCCAACAAAAAGGTATGCAGATGGGACTCTATGTTTATAGCGCACAAAAGATAAGTATTTGGTTAATTTTATTGAAAAGATTTAAAAGGCTCATATGCTCAAGAAAATATAAGTTAAGTTAGCTTTATTATGTGGATGAAAAATAAATTAAAATCTTGTACATAACCTAGCTTTACTATTTTCTTGAAAATAATGCTTGTAAACCCTACACACAAGAATATTTAACAATTCATGGCATTCTCCATGAAAAAGAAATGCATATGAACTTTGCTTATGAAAAGAAAAGGAAACTAAGTTATTTATTAAAGCACTACAAGAGATACATGATGTTTATGCATTAGATTCCTAATTAAGAGAAACATTAGACTCTTGAGGAGCATATGAGTTTATGTGCATAAGAATAATATCTATTATATTTTATTTTTGGAAATGAAATTGCATGCACGGGAAGAAATAAATTAGTGTTAATTAGTGTTAATTATTGAGAAGGAAATATGCATTTTCATGCAAAAAATGAATAATTACATGCATGGAAAGAAATAGCTATTAAGTTGGATGTCTTGAAAAGAAAATATATCAAATATGCATAGACAACATTTATATTGAATGTAATTATCCAAATAGACAAGTTTTTATATTGAATGCAATTATTCAATGCATAAGAAATATGCATAGACAAGCTTTCATATTAAATGTAATTATTCAATGCATAAAAAATATATGTATAGATAACTTTTATATTAAATGCAAATATTTAATGCATGATACACATGCAAATAGAATATTCTACACTAAATGCATATAATCGATGTATGAGAAAATGCGTCTGAACATTGCACATAAAAGGTGAAGTTGCATTATTTTTTGAAAAATATCATGTGTTTGTATGTTCTAAGCGTGTTAAAAATACTCGGAAAAAGTTTAGGGTTCTTGTGTGGATGAGTTTAGGTTAAATAAATTTATTCTCTTAAAAATACCTATTGTGCAATTCTTGGAAAGTATTTATGGTTTTTTTTTTGTGGAAAATAATTAACTATCTAAACCTCTTTCCTTTAAAAAGGGTTACATGTGAACCTTGCATAACCAAAGAATAACTATTTTTCTAGGTCTCTCGAAAAAGAAACTTGCATTTACATACTCAAAGATTATTTGATTGTGGTAAATCTCTTTATGTATAGAATACTATAGCTATTGTGAAAAAAATAAGAATCTTTATGTATAGAGACAATAATTGTCATATTAACTTCCTTTTTAAAAAGAAGTGTGTATTGTTTACATGAAAAGAATACCTAATGATGGTAGAGTTCTAGAGAAATAAATATGTGTTGCATACATTAAAGAAGTGATATTATGATAAGATATTACATACACAAAGAATAGTCATTGTGTTATAGAGATATGTCATTTGCATGGATAGAATATCTATTTAGCTATATTTCTTTAGAAAAATTATATGCAATTATTTTTATGCTATCATAACTATTATGTTAGTTTCTTTTGAAATAATATATGTATAAGCATGCAATATTTTTAGTACATTTTGTTTGGAAAAAATATACATTTGCATGTGGGAAACGACAACATGATGTGTTAGCCTACATTAGAAAGATTCTTTGGAAAGAAGATGAATTTACATGCCACAAAACCATAGTAACGTGTCGGTTTCCTTGGAATAAATATATATATAATATATATATATATATTATATATATATATATATATATATATATATATATATATATATATATATATATATATTATATATATATATATAATATATAGATATATATGGGTAATGTTGGTGCAATATTTGGATATATATATATATATATATCTATATATATATATATTATATATATATATATATATATATAATATATATATATATATATATTTATATATATATTATAGGTAATGTTGGTGCAATATTTGGAAAAGAAGACATGTATTTGTATGCTTTAATGCATTAGATTTATGGAAAAGAAAACATGTTTTTTCATGCCTTATTGTGTTATATTTCCTCGAAAAGGAAACATGTGTTTGCATGCTCTATTGTGTTAAGCATTCTGTTGAGAATATTATTTTGGAAAGTATATGCATTTGCATGGTTAGGAACAATATTCATTTTGTTAGATTTCTTTATGTATTTGAATTTCTTAGTTTCCTTTAGAGGAATGTCTAAACAATTGTAGTGATTTGCCTTGCAATAATGTGCACTTATGTGAGGGAAATAATAGTTAATGTGGTATTAATTTATAGACATGCTTTGATGATTATATGCTTATAACAAATACATATGCAATGTTTTTAAAGGAAGCTTGTTGTGATATTTTGTCTATGTTTCATGAATGTACATGAATAGATGGTGAAGCATCACCAGTATTAATTTATGAATTGGTTTGATTAACACTTGATTTAATCATGATAACAAAGGTTATTAACAGTAGCAGTTGCATGAAAGGTTGCGACATATGAAAATACATATTATGTTTACCATTATGGTAGGCAATAAGTTAGCGATTTATGCATATTGAAGGAATTTTAGCTGCAGGATAATCCACTGGTGAGAAGAACCAAGCACTAAGAGACAATTCTCAAGGGTTTGCGAGCAAATGATGTCATGATGATTGTAATAGCTTATAACGAGTTATGTTGTTTTTTAGATGATATTCTTTGTAATATTTTATGACAATGGTTAAGGAATGGAATCCCTTGTAACCATTGAGTGAGGAGTGAACACCCTCACAAGCGTCCAGTAATAAAATTAAATGTTTGTTGGTTTTCACCCTACAAGGTTTCCAGGGTATGTCGGTGTTCAATGATGTTGATTCCTTGCATGATGTTTCATTTATAATATCAAGTATGTGATTAACTAATCTAGTTAAAGGAATCATGAAAATAATGCAAGGTTACATAAGAAAGTTCATGTTAATATGCTACAACAATGTTTGTTAATGGTTATGTAACTTACTATTCCTTTACTAAAGTTACTTTATGTAACGATGAAGATTATATCTAATGGTTAATGAGGAATCTGGAATAGTAATTTAAATAGTTACCCATGGATAAATTGTGTAAAAATTTTCTAACTCCATGCATTTTCATGCAAGATTATCAGGGAATGTTACAAGTGCAATCAGAATTGAAGGTTGTAGCACTAGTGCTTTTTGGGAATTGGTAAGCGAAAAGAAATTCAGTTACGATACTAGTGGGTATCAACTCAGGTATGATTATAACAAACTACATAATGATATATGCAATAGACTACTTTTTACATGAGATGCATGATGCATGTTTATAACCACATTGAAGAGTATTAAGTAATAAAGTATGTTACAAAATTGTGGTCATGACATTTGAATTTTAATGAGGATAAAAGCTAATAAAACTTCTATTGCACTTATGAACAATATCGATTACTCACTAGTGAAAGTGAGAGTTGACTACCAACCTTTGCATATATGACAATATTATTGATACATTTAATGAACATGACTAAAGTTACAATGCACTCCTTATAAATAATAAATGCATGAATGTAAAATATGGGGAATGTCCCTAAAGAGGACGATACATAATTTTGAAAGGACATGAAAGAAGCCCTTTAGATGCTAAAAATAAACCATGAGTCAAGTAGTGAGACTTGACTGTAATAACTAGTTAATGAGTCTTGTCATGGCTGCATCAATATGGTTGGTAGCATTGATTAGTTAGTGTTGCATGACTAACTATTAAAACGTATATGCATGAATTTATTTTTATTAAAGCTTATTACAAGTTGTAAACAAGGGATTATGGTAGTTACTTCATGTGTTGTCTGTTGGTAATAGTATACTGCAGGAAATTGGAAATGTTTGGATTGTTTCCCTAACTGTTATTGACATTTACACATTAATGAATATTTTCATATACTTTTATGCATGAAACTAAAATGGTTGCAAAAGTGAATACTTGTTTAATCAATGCATATTTATCAGTAACTTTGTTGATGGGACTAAACATGGGTAGCTTAATGGCAACATGAGAACCTGTGAAGGTAAAACATTGCAATGCAAATTGCAACAATGAATGAGAAAGTATAATATTATGATATGCATGATTGTGTTTGGAAAATCAAAATGTATACCACATGCATGTCATTTATGTTCATGTCAATCTAGATATTGTGGATCCATGTTGAGGGTCAAGTATGAATGCATGATGCACATAGATTTTTTTGTTGCTTTAATGATAATATGCATATGGTTTGTTATGTAAATTATTGTAGGAAAAAGTTTTAAAAGAGAATTACACATGTTAGATAGTTGTGGACAATTGTGAAATTCCAAGAGGCCTCTGTTGTTGACGGAACTTTCCTGCCTAGAGGGGTTGATGGAGCCTTCCTACCCAAATTTCCTTTAAAGGAATGTCTGGACAGTTGTAGTGATTTGTCTTGCAAGAATGTACACTTATGTGAGGGAAATAACAGTTAATGTGGTATTCATTTATAGACATGCTTTGATGGTTATATGCTTATAACTAATACATATAAAATGTTTTTAAAGGAAGCTTGTTGTGATATTTTTCCTGCATTTCATGAATGTACATGAATATATAGTGAAGCATCACTAGTATTGATTTATGAATTGGTTTGATTAACACTTGATTTAATCATGATAATAAAGGCTACTAATAGTAGTAGTTGTAGGAAAAGGTTACAACATATGAAAAGATGGATTATGTTTACCGTTATGGCAGGAAATAAGTTAGTGGTTTATGCAAATTGAAAGAATTTTAGTTGCAAGATAATCCACTAGTGAGAAGAACCAATCCCTAAGACACAATGCTCAAGGGTTTGCAGGTAAATGATGTCCCGATGAACGTAATAGCTTATAACGAGTTATGTTGTATTTTAGATGATATTACTTGTAATATTTTATGACAATGGTCAAGGAATGGAATCCCTTATAACCATTGAGTGATGGGTGAATACCCTCACAAACTTCTAGTAATAAAATTAAACGTTTGTTGGTTTTCACCTTATAAGGTTTCTAGGGTATATCAGTATTCAATGGTATCATTGCTTATTGTGTATGTTCGATGATGTTGATTCCTTGCATGATGTGCCATTTATAATATCAAGTATGTTATTAACTAATCTAGTTAAAGGAATCATGAAAATAATGCAAGGTTACATAAGAAAGGTCATGTTAATATGCTACAACAATGGTTGTTAATGGTTATGTAACTTACTATTCCTTTACTAAAGTTACCTTATGTAATGATCAAGATTATATATAATGGTTAATGAGGAATCTGGAATAGTAATTTAGATATTTACCTGTGGGTAAATTGTGTAAAAAAATTCTAACTCCATGCGTTTTCATGTGAAATTACCGGGGGATGTTACAAGTGCTATCAGAACTGAAGGTTGTAGCATAGGCACTTTTTGGGAATTGGTAAGCAGAAAAGAAATTGAGTTACGGTACTAGTGGGTATCAGTTCAGGTATGATTATAATAAACTACATAATGATATATGTAATAGACTACTTTTTACATGAGATGTATGATGCATGTTTATAACCGCATTGAAGAGTATTGAGTAATAAATTATGTTGCAAAACTGTGGTCATGACATTTGAATATTTGATGAGGATAAAATATAATAAAACCTTTATTGCACCTATGAACAATCTTGATCACTCACTAGTGAAAGTGATATTTGACTACCAAACTTTGCATATATGACAATATTATTGATACATTTAATGAACATGACTAAAGTTACAATGCACTCCTTATAAAGAATAAATGCATGAATGTAAAATATGGGTAATGTCCTTGAAGAGGACGATACAATTTTGGAAAGGACATGAAAGAACCCCTTTAGATGCTAAAAATAAACCATGAGTCAAGTAGTGAGACTTGACTGTAATAACTAGTTGATGAGTCTTGTCATGGCTGTATTAATATGGTTGGTAGCATTGATTAGTTAGTGTTGCATGACTAACTTTTAAAACTTATATGCATGAATTTGTTTTTATTAAAGCTTATTGCAAGTTGTAAACAAGTGATTATGGTAGTTACTTCATGTGTTGGTCTGTTGGTAATAGTATACTGCAGGAAATTGGAAATGTTTGGATTGTTTCCCTAACTGTTATTGACATTTACACATTAATGAATATTTTCATATACTTTCATGCATGACACTATTGTATGCATGAAACTGGAAAGGCTGCAAAAGTGAATATGTGTTTAAACAATTCATATTTATAAATAACGTTGTTGAAGGGACTAAGCAGGGGTAGCTTAATGGAAACATGAGAACCTATGAAGGTAAAACATTGCAATGTGAATTGCAACCATGAATGAGAAAGTATAATGTTATGATATGCATGATTGTGTTATTTGGGAAATCAAAATTTATACCACATGTATGTCAGTTATGTTTCATATCAATCTAGATATTGTGGACCCATGTTGAGGGTCAAGTATGAATGCATGATGTACATAAATGTTTCTTTTGTTTTAATGATAATGTGCATATGGTTCATTATGTAAATTATCGTAGGAAATATTTCTAAAAGAGAATTTCGCATGTTAGATAGTTGTGGACAGTTGTGAAAGGCCAAGAGGCCTTGGATTGGTGGTGCTTTCCTGCCTAGAGGGGTTGATGGCACTTGCCTGCCCAAATTTCCTCTCCCTAGAGATAGATGATCTCAGTAAGGTAAAAGAGTTGGTTGAGATTATGAGAGGGAAAAAATCCCAAGGCAACTCTGTTGATTTTGGAGCCTATTAGAGGAGGCCCAAAATTCCTCATAGACGAGACACTGTCAAAGGAATATGCAGGACGCTACCAAGAGGAATCATGTATTCGACCCTGTGTGGTTGTTGGAATTCTTGAGCTAGTTCACCAGTGGAATTTCATAATGGACCTAGTATGGTCTTTGTGAGAGAACTATCTGGATGTGAAAATGGCTCAATCTAGTTGTGGAATCCAATTCCCATTGGTTTTGAGGAGCACTCTTTCTTCATTATGGTTCTCATAGCATAAAAAATTAACTTATAATTATGTGTTGTGTTAAAAATGCATTTTATTTACAATTGTGTAAGAATTTTATATACATATTGACACGAAAGGAGCCTAATTCTCGGAAAAGAATTATTGGAAGTGTAAGTTTCTTTATTGTACTACTAATCTTGTGAATGTCTTAGTAGGGGCTAAGATAGTATGCACTTGATGTAATTAATGATAATTTTGATGATTATAAAGTTAGGTGCTCTCTTAATACTTTTAGAAGTATCGTGTGGATGTTTTTAGTGGGAGCTAAGATAGTGTACACGTGGTGTAGTGATTTATTGTTTTGATGATTAGAGGGTCAATGCTCTCTGCATACTTTTGGAAGTACTGTGGTTAAAATATCACTTGGCATTACATGAATGATTGATAATTAAATTTATTTCATTTGATTGAAAATGTTGTGACTAATGTGACTATGTTGAACTTGTTGATCATATATTATAGGATAATCTCCATGGAATGTTGATGGGTTGTTCAATAGTTTTAGAGTGCTTGCATAAAAAGTAATCATGACTTCCAAGAATAAATTGTAAGTAATAGTAAGTTGGTATAGGGACTTTGTTTTAAATTTGTGAAATTGAAAAATGGCTAAAGTGATGATAAGTAGAAATTGTTTATTCTTGTAGTTGTAAGTGCTTATGACTATGGATAAAACATTAATGTTTTGTTTGGCTTACTAATATTTGCTTGGAAATAAAATCCTTCATTTTGAAGGAAAAGGTTTCTCTTTTGGTTGTTTAGATCATTATATCATGGGAAAAAGTTAAATATAAACATCAAGGACGATGTTTACTTCAATGGGGGGACTATGTAATATCCCTATAAACTGTGTTTATATTGGCATTCACGATGAAAAATAACTTTTTTACCATGTTTAACAAAATGGTTGAAAACAAGAACCATTATGATATAGTTGGCAACTAATTTGAATCAAATAAAGAAACTGATAACTCATATAGAAAAAGAAAGTTTTATAGGTTCTTTAAATTCATTCGTAAATTGGAAAAAAATGACTTTCATCTTCATCTACTAGAGTTTTTATCATGTGAAGTCTCAAGGCATTGATCATGGTATTCCTAGACATGAGGCATGCACATGGGACTTCATGTTTATTGCAAACAAAAGATAACTATCTGTTTAATTTTATTGAAAATATTTAAAAGGTTCATATGCCCAAGAAAAGATAAGTTAAGTTAGCTTTATTATGTGGAGGAACAATGCATAAAAATCTTGTGCATAAGCTAGCTTTATTGTTTTCTTGAAAAGAATACTTGTGAACCCCGCACACAAGAATATTTAAAAATTCATGACATTCTCCATGAAAAAGAAATGCATGTGAAATTTTCTTATGAAAAGACAAAGAAACTATGTTATTTTATTAAAAGATTGCAGAAGATATCCACGTGATGTCTATGCATTATATTCCTAATTAAAAGAAACATTAGACTCTTAAAGAGCATATGAGTTTATGTGCATAAGAATAATATCTATTATATTTTATTTTTGTAAATGAATATGTGAAATTGCATGCATGGGAAGAAATAAATTAGTGTTAATTATTGAGAAGGAAATATGCATTTGTATGCATAAAATGAATAGCTATTAAGTTGGACTTCTTGAAAATAAAATATATCAAATATGCATAGACAAGCTTTATATTGAATGTAATTATTCAAATAGATGAGATTGTATATTGAATCCACTTATTCAATGTAGAATAATTATGGATAAACAAATTTTTATATTGAATGCAATTATTCAACACATAAGAAATATGCATAGATAGCCTTTTTATTTAAAGCATGAGACATATGCATATAGAAGATTCTACACTGAATGTGAAAATTGATGCATGAGAAAAATGCATTTGAACATTGCACATAAAAGGTGAATAAGTCACATTATTTTTTGAAAAAGATCATGTGTTTTCATGTTCTAAGTGTATTAAAAATACTTGGAAAACTTTTAGGGTTATTGTGTGCATGAGTTTAGATTAAATAAACTTATTCTCTTAAAAATATCTATTGTGCAATTCTTGGAAATTCTTTATGGCTTTTTGTGTGGAAAAGTATTAAACTACCTAAACCCTTTTCATTGAAAAAGGTTTATGTGTGAACCTTGCATAACCAAAATATAACTATTTTCCTAGATCTCTAGAAAAAAATGTGTATTTGCATACTCAAAGATTAGTTGATTTGGTAAATCTCTTTATGCACAGAAGACTATAGCTATTGTGAAAAAGAATAAGAATCTTTATGCATAGAGACTATTGGGCTCTTAATTTGTCATTATTATTACCATTTCTTAACATTCATTTCATCTATTTCCATTATTCTTTTATCACATTATTTACCATAATTTATTATATAATTCCATTTCATAATCACTTATGCTCTTGTGGATAAATAATATATGATCTCATTTATTTTTAATAATTAATGATTATTATGCATGATTTTGGTTTATTCATTCGTTTTAACCTCACTCATGATTTTATCCTCCAAGATCTCTTCCAGATTGCAGATTTGGTCTTCAATAGATAATTAGATATTCCAACTTAGAAATTTGCTGGCATAAGAAGTGACAATTTTGCATTAGACGTTTTGGGCAAATGAAAGTGAATCTAGAAAATCCAAGACATGGGTTTCGTTTAGAATGGACAAAATCAATTTTTTAATTAGAAGTTTTCAGAAATTTGGTTTGTATTGGGAGAAAATCAAGGTTCTTAGAAGGACATATTTTAATATTTGTTATTGTGACCGTTTTTCAAAATTGCCCAATTGTAATAACCAAATTCGACTTGTTCCAACTAAATCATGATGGAAAGATTTCTCAGATCTCTTCTTGAATATTGAGATCAATTTTTTGCAAGTTTCCTTTGGATGTTTGTATATTTATAAGACACAATTCAAAGAGGGGGGGGAGCTAGCTGATGTAAGAATTGAGCCTTATAATAGTGGAACTCTTGATTAATGCAATTTCTAGCCTTCTGATATTTTTCTAAATATGTGAGTTAAGCATAGCCCTGACCAGGGATTTAGGCTCACTCTTCTGATCAGGTGTTGTACCTGTGTCCTTTTTATGTATATATTTTTTACTTGATGTACTTTCTTTATTGTTGTTACAAATTTCCATAGATTGTTGTGAATGCTTTTCTTTCTGCAATTTAATTTCCATTATTGTTACAACGATGCTTTAATTTCTTAGTCATGAACCCTTGGTCAATGTAATATTGTAACCTTGCTCCTGCATATACCTTATGTGTTACCTTGAAAAGTGTACACACCCAAATTGACATATTAATGTGGTAAAGGGTTGAATCACAACATTCACACTTGGACACCAACATTTTGGTGTCGTTTCCGAGGAAGGCTAACAAGGTGCAAGACATGATCTATATTAACCAGAGGGTCAATCTCTCATCCTGGGGAGAGAAGGAGTTTTCTCACTCTGCCCCAGGTCCTGAGCATAGTCATTTCTTTGTTTTGTTGTTTTTCTTTCATTTTTTCCCATTTTTATCTTTAGGCCCAATCTCTCATCCTGGGGAGGGAATGGTCTTTTGACGCCTTGATCCAGGTCCTGAGCTTAAATTTTTCCTACATTTCTGTTTGTTTTGATTTTGGGAAAACTAATCTCTCATCCCGGGGAGGGAATGGTCCTTTGATGCCCTGCTCCAGGTCCTGAGCTTGAGATTTTCTCTTGTGCATTCTTTTCTTGTTTGGTTTCTTGTCTTGGTGAGGGAAGGGTCCTTTGACACCTTTCTCTAGGCCCTGAACCCTAGGTTTCTTTTTCTTTAGCTGTTTTCCTTTTCGCTTAATATCTCATCCTGGGGAGGGAATGGTTCTTTGACACCTTGCTCCAGGTCTTGAGCTTTAGATTTCCTTTCAAATTATTTTTTTTACTAGGAAGAAAAAGGTAAAAATTTGAAGAAATCTTATCATTTCACTCAAGTGGTGATGTAAGCACCACCCATTCCACTAACAAATTGACAAGAATATCTAAAGGAGGAACCTCAAAGCAGCACATAAATAACATCTTATATTATGGTAAGAAATGGCTCACATTGTTACTTTCAAATTCCCTATCAGAGATCTAGGAGGAGTGACACAAATGCACATGATTCCTCCATCTCTTCTACCAAATTTTCATGGTTTTCATAATGAGGACCCAAATACATTCTTATTTGAGTTTGAAGTACTTTGTAGAGGATATGATTATTGTACTAATGATCAAACATTGAAAGTGTTTCCTCTTACTCTAAAAGGAACATCTCTTCGTTGGTTCATGAGCCTTGGTGGGAACTGCATCAAAACATGGGAGGACATGAAGAATGTATTCTTGGAGAAGTACCAAGACTATTGCAAGGCCAATGAAGATATTTTCAGTATGATACAAGGGGAAGATGAAAGTTTGGAGGACTATTTGGAGCGATTTAAATACAGCCTTAAGAAATCAAAGTGTAAGCATTTGAAAAAAGAGATCTTAAAAACACTCATTCTTAAAGGGATTAAAGACGAAATTTTAGAAATCTTAAATATGATAAGAAAATGTGACATTTTTCAGTTATCATATGATGATGTTTGTGATTTATGTATAAGGTATTCAAGAGGAATATCCAAGGCTAGTAAGGATTCTAGAGAATTTTCTTCTTTCCTTTCCAAATGTGCTACAACAAAAAGAGATATAAGAGATGAAATCAGTGATTTATTTAAACATTTTAAAGTTGATTTTATTAGCTCTCTAAATTCACAATTGCATGTTTTGCAGGTTAAGAAAAGTCAAGCAGAATTTGAAGAAGTGATTTTGCCTCAATGCCAAAAGGAGCATCCCATCGATAGTTTCTCTTTCTTACCTGGGATGAAAATGACATTTCCAAGAGATGGGGAAGCTGTAGCAATTTCACAACTATTAAACCCTTGGCCTACATGTATGTTTCAAAACACTTCCTCTCCATTGCCTTACTTGCATAATCTATTATGGAATACTCATGTGTTAGGGCAGCCATCCCAATCTCAATATAACCCCCATCAATCTTGTCCACAAGTTTGGCATGGTTCATCATATGATTACATGACTACCCTCCCTCATCTTGTAGCACAAAAATATCATCCATATTCTTTTCCATCTTTTCAAGAACACCCTGCTTGCATATCAAAATCATCCACACATCCCAATCAATTACATCATCAAATCCTCCATGCCCTACACAATATCCTGCTCAACTCATTCCACACCCTCATCGTAATAAACCAGTACAACATGCTTACAATTTTGAATTGCAAAATATACCTACCCTTCCCACCCAATCTATCTTGCATACACAATTGCAGAAAACTTATATCGAGATTGGAAATGTTTCTTATCCGAAAATTGTAGAAGAAAAGGAGGTTTCTTCTAGTTTGCATCAACAAGTTGTTTTAGAAACTAAAGAACTTCATGATAGACAACTATGGGAAATCAAGAAAGTAAGGTATATATTGGAGATTGGTTTCACTCCATCATTTGTTTGCAATGTCACTCTATACTTCAACAATTTTTGACACCATATTTTCAAGGAAAGTTGGTCTCTCATACCCTAGTATTTATTGACAGACATTTCTCAAATTCGGGTGTCTATACACTTGAGGCCTTATTTCTAAAATGGCTCCATTGAAAGTACTCTTATACGTAAGTATGCTTTTTTTCAAGGTAGAATAGGTTAGTGTAGAAAATAGAATAAATAAGTATATAAATAATTTTTGTTATATGTAGAACGAATTATATTTGCCGCGATTTGCTGAGTATATCAATATTAGTGGTAAATATTTGAATTCAATTATGTATTTATATGTATTATATTGAAAATCAGATTTCTACAAACACTCATCATCATTTTGAAAAAAAAATCTTGATTATCATATCTTATGGCGTGTGGGCTTGATAAAACCACTGAAATCACAGTCGGTATAGTCATGTTTTGAGGAACAAAATGGGAATATTTCAAAACATATTTCTATCCTAAGTAGCCCTTTATTTCTACTTTCTAATCCAATTTTAATCACTCAATTTGGATTTGAAATGAAAAATTTATGACCAAAACATTGACAGTATGTCGAATAGGCAGCTCAAGAATAGAGTTGGGACAGCCCGTTTTTGGAGGCCGAAATGACTAGATTTTTGAAACATGTTTCTATGGTATATCACCCTATTAATATAATTTACAATTCAATTCGAATCACCCAATTTTGATATCATATGAAAATGTTATGACCAAAATACTGACTGTCTTTCATAAATCAACACCTTTAAAACTCTATTTTTCTGACTGTCCCTTTCCACATTTGACCCATAAATTCTTCATGAGTTCAAAAAATGTTTCTATTGGATATATTTAAATTAATATACTTTAATCTCCAACTTGAATCTATTTAAACTATCATCAAATGAAAAAGTTATACTTAAAATATCAACTATTGGTCTGAGTTGGGAAATGGAAAATGACTTTGTGATGCATGTCTTTCTAAATAAAGTTTACATATCATACATTTTCAAAACATGTTTCTATCTATGATATACCTTTGAATTAGCTCTCATTTGGCTTTGGAATCACTCAAATCGAAAGAAAAACAAAGGAGTTATGATTAAACCACTGCTGGTTAGTATGGTCGACCACTGCTCTCCCGCATGTGACAAATAAATTTTTCTTTGTTTATCCTTCTGTGGATTTGTTTTATAGAGTAACTACTTGTTATTTTTTCTTTATATTTATTGGATTTAGAGAACCTGATCATCTCTCTTCTTCCATGATTATATTTTTTATTACAGGTAGACGCTCATTTTTTTGCAAGTCCCAGGAGAATAAAGGAGGTCAATTTGTTTTTGAGCAAGTGATTATTGAAGGCAATGATAATGAGATAATAGATTTTCATCCCATAATCTATTAAGAAATCTAATACCATATAATTTTTGTTCTTTTGAGGTGCCTGGAAATTGATCATAAGAGTTTGTTACAAATTATTCCTATTGTTTTTCACCAACAACATGAAGACTTTTTCATTACCTAATGGATTCATAACAGGAGAAATGGAGAATTGATTTCCATTTGAATATCCAAGTAATTTCCGCCAAACCATTTTTACATTCATTTACCATTGAAAGATTGAAAATTTGTTGTTTCTTGAAACAAATTGATATTCTCTTAGGAACAACATTGTTGCAATTAAAATCATAGTCGTTGCAACTAGAGCTATTTCTTTATTTACTATTTTTTCAATAAAATTGTTGTTTCTTTTCTGATTTATTTTATGATGTTGTTTTTGTTCTCAGAATAAATAAAGAAAGTTCTTAGGTTTCATGATGTCTCTCCATATTTATCCAGTTGTTCCCGAGTCTTATCAGTATATGGTTTCCTTAGATCTGCCACTGTTGTTACTCTCGAAAATTTTCTAAGTGTTGGATATTGTTACTCCTTGGATGTTGTTACTCCTTGGGTGTTGTTACTCCATCATTGTTGTTACTTCTGAAAATTTTCGAAGTGTCGGATGCTGTTACTCCTTGGATGTTGTTACTCCGTTGATGTTGTTACTCCTTGGGTGCTGTTACTCCACCGTAGCTATTACTCCTGAAAATTTTCCAAAAATTTTCTAATTTTCGGATGTTGTTACTCCGTCGGTGCTGTTACTCCGTTAGTGATATTACTCTGCTGGTTTTGTTACTCCGCCAGTGTTGTTAATCCATCGGTGTTGTCACTACATCACTGTTGTTACTCCGCTAATGTTGTTACTCCGCTGGTGCTGTTACTCCACTAGTGTTGTTACTTCGTCGATGTTGTTACTCCGTCACTGTTGTTACTCTGCCAGTGTTGTTACTCCGTCGGTGTTGTTACTCCATCATTGTTGTTACTCCATCGGTGTTGTTACTCCATCACTGTTGTTACTCCATCGAAGCTGTTACTCCGCCAGTGTTGTTAGTCCACTAGTGTTGTTACTCCACCGGTGTTGTTACTCCATTGGTGCTGTTACTCCATCAGCGTTGTTACTCCGTCCTTGTTGTTACTCCGCCACTGCTGTTACTCCACCGGTTCTGTTACTTAGCTAGTGTTGTTACTCTGCCGCTACTGTTACTCATCCAGTGTTGTTACTCAGCCAGTTTTGTTACTCCACCGCTACTGTTACTCTACCGATGTTGTTACTCCGTTGTTGTTGTTACTCCATCGATGTTGTTACTCCCGAAATTTTTCTGAGTACCCAATGTTGTTATTCCTTCGGTGTTGTTACTCTTTCAGTGATGTTACTCCTTCAGTTTTGCTACTTTGTGAGTACCCAGTGCTATTACTCTATCCATGTTGATACTCCACCAAGGTAAGTCTTCAAGTACGTCCCTCATCAACTTCATGTATTTGACTGATGTTTCAATTATGACTGAGGATGGTCATATCTTAGTTTGGGGGAGGTGTTTCATTTGATAGAAAATGTATTATATTTAATATCAATGATGTCATGTCATCATTGTTATTAAAATTTCACGTTAACTCATACATCTCATGATTATTACCACCATAATCCATAGCAATCTATAACCCCCACTTATCCACACACATTGGAACTTGAATCATGTACGACGACATTAACTTGGTGAATGGGGGAATACATTTAATTGTCTAGGTCCTCTTTGACATAATAATTGGGTAGTCAATTTATCTTTGTTTATATATAAACATAATTTTATTTTTTAAGAAATAATTATGAAAAGATGATTTCATCATGGCAACTTTCAACTTTCCTAATTTGTCAAGTCCCTAATTTTGTAAAATTTATGATGATGACCACAAAATTGTACTTAAATCTTTCTATCACTATCTAATGAAGTACTCCTCAAACCCCAATCTTAACAAATAAAAATATGTTTATCAACAGTCATTTGAAGGTTATTAGTATTTGAGAGGCAAAATAACCCAAGCTGAAAATAGTTACTACAAAACGTTTTATGCCATCCCTAGCTCTTAAGGAGTTGGCTTGCCACCCCATCTATTAAGTGATCTTGTGTTGATTAACAATAACCATAGTTAAATTTTAAACATAAATATTCAACTAGAGGATATGAGGTCTCATTACAAGCCAACCTACCATGATCTTAGGTCCTAATAGAGTGACATTACCACTACTAGTCACCAAGCCAGGGTAATGGCCTTCGATCATAAAACTAAAGGACAAGAGGTCTCATCATGAGCTGACTTGTTCACTTTTGTTAGTTCCCGTGAATGGCATTGTTATTAACTGGTTACCAAGCCAAAACAATGATCTTTAGTAGACATCTAAGTAAATTGAAATGCTTTTGTAACTATATAATTATTTATAATAGATGGGACACTAGCATCTCAATGGGTTAAAAAGGCATCCCTGTCGAGGCTATGGACGCATGTTGGCAGCAGTGGCCATGCCTATGGTATAGAAGTTAATTCAATACTATGATCTACTTGGTTACCTTGTTTTCTCAAAACTAACTGCCGATAAAGCCACTGTTGCATATATAAGGTTTGCTAGAACTCATGGTTCATGGGGTAATATTTAATCAGTTCTTAGATAATGGTGGTTATGGTTTATATATATTATTGAGTTATAAATATTTACTTTACATGTTAGGGATGAAACTTTTATGATATTTGATATTTGACATTTTGTATCATCTAATCTATCATTCCTTTATTCTACAAGTTTCATATCTTTAACCAAAGATAGTTGCTTTACCCAATCAATCTCTATTTAATCCTAGCTTAACAACATTGCTATTATTTTGGGGAAGGATGAAGAAGCCTAATTCTGATTTTGAATCCTAATGAATTACTGATTGAGGATACTCATGAGATGTGCTATATAAATCTTGATGATAGGGAAACTAACTAGTTTGGGGGATGGAAATCCTGCTACACTTTTTGATTACTTTCTTTGAGCTTGCATGGCTTCCACCTTTCGCATCACTTACACAATCTCAATCTACATTAGCTTCAAAAATGTTAATCCATAGATGTCATTCCACGTTATTTTATTGAAAGTAAGAATTAAGGTGAAATGACATGAGTGTTTGATTTATTAAAAGTTTAGGAGAATGTCATAAAAAAAATAAAAACCATTGAGCATTATTCACATATTTTTCAAACCATTATTTCCCCTACTTTATACAGAGGCATTAGGTTGCATATGGGCATGCAACATATTCACTTTGGGAGAATGTTGGGCTCCTAATTTGTCATTATTATTACCAGTTCTTAACATCTATTTCCACTATTCTTTTATCACATTATTTACCATAATTTATGATATAATTCCATTTCATAATCATTTATGCTCTTGTGGATAAATAATATCTGATCTCATTTATTTTTAATAATTAATGATTATTATGCATGATTTTGGTTTATTCATTCATTGTAACCTCACTCATGATTTTAGCCTCCAAGATCTCTTCTAGATTGCAGATTTGGTCTTCAACAAATAATTAGATATTCCAACTCAGGAATTCGTTGGCATAAGAAGCGAAAGTTTTGTGTTGGACGTTTTGGGCAAATGAAAGCGAATAGAAAATCCAAGACATGGGTTTTGTTCATAACGGACCAAATCAGTTTCTTGATGAGCAGTTTTCAAAAATTGGATTTTTATTAGGAGAAAATCAAGGTTCTTCAAATGACATGTTTGCAAATTTGTTGTTGCGGCCGTTTTCCAGAGTTGCCCAATTGTAATAACCAAATTCGACTTGTTCTAGCTGAATCATGATGGAAAGATCTCCTAGATCTCATCTTGAATATTGAGATCAGTTTGTTGCAAGTTTCCTTTGGATGTTTGTATATTTAAAAGACACAATTCAGAGAGAGAGAGGAGCTAGCTGATGTAAGAATTGAACCTTGTAACAGTGGAACTCTTGATTAATGAAATTTCTAGCCTTCTGATATTTTTCTCAATATGTGAGTTAAGCATAGCCCTAAACATGGAGTTGGGCCCACTATTCTGATCAGATGTTGTGCGTATGTTCTTTTTATGTATATATTTTTTACTTGTTGTGTTTTCTTTATTGCTGTTATAGATTTCCATAGATTGTTGTGAATGCTTTTCTTTCTGCAATTTAATTTCCATTATTGTTACAACGATGCTTTAATTTCTTAGTCACGAACACTTGGTCAATTTAAGATTGTAACCTTGCTCATGCATATACCTTGCATGTTACTTTCAAAAGCGTACGCACCCGGATTGACATATTAATGTGGTAAAAGGTTGAATCACAACATTCACACTTGGACCCAAACAGAGACATTAATTGTTATATTAACTTCCTTTTAAAAAATAAGTGTGTATTATTTACCTAAAAAGAATAAACAATGTAAACTTTGAAACAAGAACTATAAACTCAAAACGGAACTCTGGCCAAAAAACCTTGAAAAAACATTAAAAACGGTGCTAAAAATGAAAAGTGTGTATATTGGAATGATGGTTTTTTTTTAGGGTCAATTTTGAACATGTTTTAAAAATGGCAGTGAAAATGAAATTTTCGTGCAAAAAACACCTTGAAAATGAAAAAGTGTTGATACTAGAACAATGATTTTTTTTTAGGGTCAATTTGCAACATTTTTAGAAAATGCTAGTAAAACCGAATTTTTATGTGCAAAAAAAAAATGTTTATGAGGAAAAAACACACTAATGTTTTTGGTAGAATAACATTTTTCTTTCCTAAGTATAAATTCAACATGTTTTCAACCATAACATTCTAGATACAAAAAAATTGGAATTTTTTCAACCATAAAATTAAAAAACCATGATATTATGAACAAATTACATGACTAAATTAATCAAAATGTCATTATTTGTATATTGAATGAAACATACATTATATCTCTAATTTAATGTTGCATTGTTGATATTCTAAACAATAAAAATTATCATAATTAAGGCATATAATCCAACAACATAAAAATGACTCATAACTTCTGATTTAACACCATATGGAAATCAAAATTTTTATTTCAAGAGACGATGCAAACATCAGTTATATAAACTGTCTTAGATAATTATCCAAAATCACTCATATTTTCTTGCACACCATCAGAATTCACATCTTCAGATGAATGAATGGATGCTAACAAAGATGTTCTGTATTCTTCTCTTTCATAAACTAGTGCCCCATCTGAGTCCACATGCATGCCCACCATTTCAAGTTTCAAAATTCTTCTAGATCTACAACTAGTTTTAGCAAACTCCCATCTCAACATTGTTCCTTTTGGTAACAACCTTTTCAGAATCTCTATCGTCTTGAAGCGAAGAGTTCCTCTCTTTGTTAAATTGAAGTCATAAACAAGTATGTCAACATCCTTTAATTTTAAGATGTTTGTGCGGTGACGATTTATATTTGTACCCTTTCTTTTTCTATTTCCGTCATTTTTTTGTCAACTACCATCTCTAGCTTATACACGCCATTGAATGGGTGTGTATTTGTGGCATACCAATGTACTTCAACACCTATAACATCTTCATTTTCTGTAAAGACCTTTATAACCTTATGTTATCACTCAGGTTGTTCCCCAAAACTTGTGAGAAAAGGGAATACGGCCAAGGTAACCACTAACCAATCTTTTAGATGCAGCTTCTAGCCAAACTGCATCCAGAGAGGGCTCTCTCTTTATAATTTAGCTTTGTTTGTTAAGTATTTTATGCTAGTTATGATGTGAAGGGTTTTGTTTCAAGTTTGTTGGATGGTGATTTAAACAAAGTTGGGATGCTAGTCTGAAACAGTTTATTCCATTGGAAAAATGGAGTCTATGAGGATGAAATGCTGAGTGTGTTTTCTCTGATAAGCGGCAATACTACAGAGCAAGATAATCAATTTTGGAACAATTTTAAAATCTAGAAATTGATGGAATGTAAGCCAGTGGATGAAGGGCAGTTAAGAATCCTTCACCATGATGGTAGAGGGAAAGTGCATGAATATTATCAAGGAGCAGTAAAGAATTCCTTGGAAATTTTCAAAGTGAAAGAATCAGTGGAAACATGAGCATCCAAGAATTCTTGTTTATGCTAATTCAGAAGAAAACATAAATAACAACAGAGATTGAACACATAGTGTATTTAAACAAGTTCTGGGCTATTCTTTTTCCCTGTTACTAAGATTATGAAACATATATGAAATTTGCAAACACAGAAAACACAAAACACAGTTTAGAATAACTTATTGATCCATAGAAAGACACAAGAATTCTGTAGCAGGGCCCAGAAGATCAAATCCACATTCAGATGGTCCAACAGCAGTGAAATTCAACAACCTTTGTATTAAAAAATCTCAGAGCTACAGTGTGTTCCAGAGAGGAAAATCACCAACCCCGAATACATCTCTTAGGGAGGTATTTATACAAAAGAGAGCTACACAATATCTTGTGGATAAGATATCAAGCAATAACTTCCTCCACCTACTCTGACAAGGGAAATAAATGTAGAAATAAATGCAGGAGTAATTGTTGTTGTGCTGGCTGCTTTAACTGATAAGATATGTTTGGCTTTTTAACTCAGGAAGTCAGCTGGTAGTTGTGTCTTTACTTTGTGTTCCTGTGTTGTTGTCCCGACCCCTTTATCTGTGCTTGATTCTGCTTTAATGCGTTCTAGTCCCCGCTTGACCTCCTTCCTCTATTGTTCTCATATTTATTATATCTGCCATGTGTTTTGTTATTTGACCAAATGTAGATAAAAAGAAAAATCAGAACTACTTTGGTAAAACTTCCAGCATCATCTGCCACCATTGGGCTATTGGAAACTGATGTCTTTGTATTTTTATTAGTGTTTCATCAGCTTCAGTATACTTGTAGAAGTTGGGCTGGACTTCAAAAAGATGATTTATTTCATGTTCAATATAGAACAAATTTTCCAATTTGCCATATAAGCTCTGTCCAGAGGGAGGTCATGTGTCTTCTGAAGTCCTTGATGATGCTGTGATCTGATTTGTAACATATGTGTTTACCCTGTGAGCATATTGTTCATGTGTTAACAGTCTTTGATTGCTGGTTAGTAAATTGGGTAGACCCTTTTGCTGTAACACTGTAAACTTCTATGTGAAGGCATTTATCTCCATCTGCATTTCTTGGCACTTCCTTTCCAAATTCTGTATAAAATTCCTCATAGTTAGCACCTTTTTCACTGGAAAAATGGTGCCTGTTCTGTCCCTGATCTCCAAAGCTGCTAACTGTTCTCGGGTATGAGTATTCAAAAAATGGATCAGTCTATTGGCCTGCTCAGGCATGTTTCCCAATGATGCCCCGACCCTTTGAATTTCCACTTGGGCCCTTTCTATCAATTCTATTTGTTCATTGATCGTTTGAATTGATTGCCATTGGTCAGTGATAAACTGGCCAATTTTGGTCCACAAAATTGTTTTGATGTCTACTAGAGGTTTATGCAAGATGAGATCTTTTTCCAATGATTTCACCTTATTCTCCAGGGCCTTTTCCTCTCTAGTTTTCTCTGCCACTATTATCTTTGATTTGTCATAGCTTACCTCTAGTTTGGCTAGTTTTTCTTTTGCCTCTTTAAGCTCTGACATTTGGGCCTCCAGCTCTTTTACTGCTTTCATTAATTCTTCCATGCCCATGCTAGTATCTGGCCCTGTTGTTGCTGTTGAAGCTAAGGTACCTGTTGTTGATGTTGGGATAGAAGGAGGGATTGCTGTTATAACTGTGGGGCGAGCAGTGGTACCTGTTGGAGCTGTTTCAGGTGGCTAAGAGGTCGACTCTCCCTACTTCTCTTTAATTGCTTTCTCCAATGCCTGCTCTGTTTCTGCGAATCTCTCATTCATCCTTATTAGTAAACTTACCATGTCCTCCTCTTCTTTCTGTTGTGCAACTTCTGAAGTTTGTGGATGCATTGTAATTGGCAGCTTTAGTTTCTTTTTCAGGGCTGCAATATCCTCCTCCTTCTTCTTTATTAGTGCTTTGATTCCCTTTGCATCCTCAGGATTATGCCCAAGCTCGATGATAATTTCTTCTAAGGACTTAATCCTGTTGTCCTTAGCTAAGGAGGAAGCCTTTTCCAATTCTAATTGGGCAGAGGTATTGTGTAATGAATTTTGTAGTTTGTGAGCGAGCAATGCCTTGTCTACCAAGGTGGAGTACATCATCTCCCCAGTTTTCTTATGTAATTCAATCTGGTCAATTGGGTGGATATATTTAGAGAAAACTTCCAGATTGGTTCTAATATAATCAGCAGCTAACTGTGGTTGTTGTCTCTTGGGATTGAAATGACTAAGGATCATTTTCTTTTCCTGAATATCATAAGCAACCATTAGCCTTTGTTGATTGGTGGGTGTTGTCCTCATTAGATGATTATAAAGTTGCAACCTTACTGGATCATTTTTTGCTTTTATTTCATTGAAAGTTTTCTTGATATCTGAGCTTTGCTTGCTTTGAGGCCTGGTGGATGAAACTTCCACGCTATGTTGCCTCTCTAGCTCTTGCTGGAATAAGCTAGTTGATATGCCACGTAATGGAGAAGTTTGTTGCTTGGTCCTTTCCTCATCTCTCATGCTGCTTGTGGTATCTTCCAAAAATTCCTCCTCAGAATAGGGATTCAACCTCTGCCTCTTATCTCCCAGTTGTTCTGCTGGTCCACTGGCAGGGGTATCCTCTTCTCTATCTCTCTTTCTGCTCTTTTCTTCATTTTGAGGAGTCTGTAGTACAGGGGCTTCAGGTGCTTTGACCCTGTTCTTTTGATGTGGTAGGCTGATCTGCCATTGTTTGATGTTCTGTATCCATCACTTCCTTACCCTTTGCTGCTGCTGAACTGGCCTTTTATGATTCTTGTTGTGGCTCTCAGCAAAAGATGTATCACCTCCAATGTGCTGGGGTAGCTTGAAGGGTACCTGTCCAAAAGAGTCCAGGTCAAGTGTTTTTTCAAGCTCTTTCATTGCCTTTTCCAATTTCTCTTCTTCACTTATCTCTTCAACTAATGTGCCCTCTAGCCACTCTTGTTGATTAGCATATTGTTGGATTTTGGGGATTTGACAATGAACATATGCTGGAAGCTTATTTTTCACTTTCCTATAACTTATAAAATGATTGGAGTCATATGGTGCCCAATAGAAACTCTGTTTCAGCCTGAGTCTGTGCCCTAAAATATCATCAGCCTCTTGCCAGGATTCCCTTTTATTGAAGGTGAAAGGGCCCAGTTGATTTCTTATTTTGAGTTGTGCCTTTTTCTTGGCCTCACAGAAATGGATTACATCTACTTGGATAAATTGTCTAAAGTATTCCAGGGAAAACAATCACATTAGCACATATTTTGGAGATTTGTAGGGGCACATCTCATAGCCATATATTTGGATCACAGTGTGATTCTGGTAAAAGTACCAGTCACCTATGCTGTAGCTCTTAGAGAGCTGTAGAATTCTCTGCATTTCACCAGAAATCCTATCTGGAGGACTTGTTATCAGTAAAGAGGTGGCTGGATATATGAATAGATCAATGAATTCACAATAAGTATAAGGAGACTAGTAAACATGGTGGAAGACTGGGGTCCAGAAGATTACAGACCTTGTCTCTCCTTTGACATCTAATTTTCAAAGGGGAACTTGAAAACTATCTGGTTGATAATAGAGCAACAAATGATATATGTATGATGTGTATTTAAACACTCTTTCTCTATCCATGCTCATGAATTGCTCATGGATCTTATCAGCTATGAAGGTGGCATAATCATACCTGATAGCAGGGGGCTGTCCTGGAGTAAAGATGGATAAGAGGACCAATGTGGTTTCATCTACATACTCACTGGTTTTGAATCCTAGGATGTAGGCTATCATGTCAATAATAAATTTTCCTACTTCATTAAACAATGTGTCAAGATATGGAGGAGGTTCCTGAGGTTGACAATTTGGTTTCATGAATAATTTGCCTATTCTGGTTATTTCTGAACTTGGCAATTTGGCACCTTGGTCAAGTAGAAATCCCAAGGAAAGAGGAGTCAATGGCCCAGTTCGCTTAAAATGTAGCATCTCATTTATAGATTCAGGGGTGATATAAAATAGAACTGTTCCAAAAGAAGACATCACTGCCCTTTGAGTGGGCTCATAGTTGGCATGACATTGGTGAATGAGGTCAGGAAAAACATTGACACAAGGGAGGTAGTAAATGGGCATATTGGACTCCCAAATTCCAAAGATGTCAGCTTTGTTTCTGTAGTTGTTCCTGATCTCACAGAATGCCTGGAGATGAGATTTGTTACCCATTATGTCATTAATCTGGAAATCCTTGTCAACTAGGGGTAACCATTCAAGTTCTTTATGTGGAGCATTGAGAGGGGCCACATTAAGAGCTACTAGAGCAAGGGCTTCCATCTTATAAATTTCCTTGTGTTTTTATTTGGAATGTGGGTCTTTACAGCAACAGTGGGCAAAATATCAGCCCTGGGGCTTTTTTCAGAGGATTTGCAAACATGAGTGCTTTGTTTTGACTTTGCTGGGTAGAATTTGTAGCAGAAAATGAAGCTTGGAGGGTTTTTTCAGCAAGGAATGGGTAGAAATAGTTTTAGGGCCTTTCCTTTGGAAATTACAGACCAGAATGACCTCGAGCTCGACTTAATGGGAGAAATTTGCAAAGGGAGAGGGAGTTGGTAGGTTTTTTAGTAAAATTTGGGCAAAATAGTAATTTCAGTGGGCAATTTTGCAGAGGGAAGTCAAAACAGGGGGCTTGGGAGCAAGACTCAGGTGAATACCTATTTTTATCGGCTTACTGGGCGAATTGTATAGACAAGTATGCAATGTGCAGGTTTTTTGACGAAGAATTGTCAAGAGAGTGGTCCTGGTGCATTTATTTGCAAGCCGCAGGGTGAGTTTTACCAAGATTCTAGGTTGCCCGGACAATTCTACAGAGAAAAATCGAAATTTAGAGGGTTTTTTAGTAGGATTATGATAAATACTTGTTCTAACAGTGCACTGGAGTTACTCGCTGGTTGGGTGATGACTTGCAGAGTGGGACGCCAAGCTATGGTGGACGAGGTGACAAACTAAAGGTTTGGTGGTGATTTCGTCGTAGTATGCATGCACAGGTTCCATAAAATAATGCAATAACAATGGGTAAAAACAATCACTTTCACGGGTTTTTTAACAAAATTTAGCTTTATGGGATTTTTGACGCTTTTTGTGATGACGTCATCATGACGTAGATTTTTTGTCATGTAGCGAGGTATGGAAGGTGACGTGGTGGATAACCTGGCGCTAAGGTGGCAACAGTGACGTGGAGCTGACGTGGATGTGATGTCACAAGATGACGTCAGCAGTGGGAAGTGAGGGCGGTATGTGGTATTATCGTACCGCTTTTTGGGTAGCGGCGGTATTGAGCGGGGGGGTCGCGATACAACTGTGTTGGCGATATGTGTCCCCTGTACAGCGATGAAACTGCCATTTTATCGGAACATAAAGTTCGGGCATTGGGGGCGTCACGATACAGCTGCGCACCATCAGATTTGAGAGCCTGGATCCAACAGTCGATGGCGAATGGGAAACAATGGGGGTGCGGTATGGGGACCCACCATAATATCTTGGCGCTTTACAATGTTTTTGCGGGGTTTTTCAATGTATTTTAACTTTGGACTTTGGCAGATTGGTTATTCATATAACTAAAAGTTAAATGAAACTCGACATTTACATGCGCGCAAGGGGTTATTATAAGGTTCCAGGTGAACCTATAATTCCCAAAAATCTTTACTATATGGCTATATTGCCAAGGGTCGGGATATTAATTTTTTAGGGATTTTTTTATGTATTTTATACAATAGGGGGAGGGAAAATGTTATATAGGAGCTATATAATAGAGTTAGGAGGTTAATATGAATATGTGGGATGGATATGTATGGATAAAGGCTAAGTTTATAGAGTGAAAAACTTAGGCATGGGGGAATGAAAGGATACCAAATTATGAAGTTTGGGAAACTTGGTAAAATGGAATAAAAACATTTTACACAAGAAATGTGGCTTGTTTTGCCTAGGTGAAAACATAGTTTCACTTAGTTTTTTCCATGAAATGAAGTGGACTAAGGGCAGTGAGTAGATCTCATTGTCCTTGCGGGGATGTTAGTAAGTGTTTCTTGGAAAAATGGGGAGGGAAATTAGTCATGCTCCATTTTTTTTGTAACCACCTTGCCATAGCACCTTATGATAGTTATGAGATGAAACCTGTTCCAAAGGACCTTATTGCTCATAAATCTGCTTCTACAACATCAAACTGCGTACCCGGCCTAGTACACCTAACATTGTTTCTTCATTTTCATTGGGTGCATTTGAACTAGCAAACCCTGATTCTCCTCTTTTCTTTTAGCTTCCCTCCTATCTAAGTTCTACCCTTATCTCTTCCAAGGGCTCATATTAAGCTATTGAGACCCTTTGCTTCTCTACCTAACTACTAGTCTGCCAAGCTTGAACTGTTTGTACAGACCTTTATTCTCTATTCTAAGACAAGCAAATTCAAGCATGAACTTGGCCAAGATTAAGCTATTTGGCCAATCACAAGCTATGATAAGAGTCAAGCAACTGTACATAGTGAAATTCTACAAAATATGGAACCTTTGCAGCAGGGAAAGGATGAACATATTTGGCACTTCTCTAGTCAATCATGAAAAATGAAACCTATTGGTATAGGAACCTAAGAACTTAGCAACCCAGAATGGATAGCTATTGGGAACTCCATCTGTTAGCACTGTGATCATGTAACCCTCCTTACTATCCCTTACTAAACCCCTGTCAAGGTCTTCCATGGCTTCACGTTGTGCACGAGATCTTTTGGAACCAATATACATCTCTCTTTCCTCTGCCTGTGAAGAATTAATTATACCTTGAGATTTTTGTTCAACAATGTTTATTTCCCCATGTTCATTTGACACATTTTGTGGCCAAATAAATGGTTTTTTCAAAGGCATATCTTCATTTGTTGTTGTTGAAATGATATCACTTTGATTATTGAAAAATTACTCACACTAAACTAAATCGCATGTTCCAGTATATATTCATATATATATATACAATATTATTTATATAATATTATATATTATTACTATATTATATATCTATATGGTAGATAGATAATACATTTTTTAATTTCTTCTAGGAAATCAGAATAATTTATATCTCTATTCTGTCTGTGTGCATTATGAACTTCACTAACTAATTGCAATAACAATATTTTTGATGAAAATATTGGATGATTTGGAATGAACTTCAAAACTTCCAAACTTGATGACGGTGCCCATTCTGTAGTAGTTGAATACTTCTTGCCCCATATTAGTGTTTTCCCATCAATTTTTTTTTATACGAAATTGACGTTGGAAGCTAATGTCATTAAGTTGTTCAATGCATTTCTCCTACCATGCGATCCCAAAATAAACCTTTGCATGTCAACCGTTTCTTCCAACAAATCAAAAGTAGGCTCTGGCATGTATGATTTCTTAATGGATTCAATTAATGATGGCAAGCTCCCAACTTCCTTCCTCCTCAATGTGACTAAAAAACGATTTAACATCTGATCAATCTGGTCATGAGTGTGCCCAACAAAAAGGAAACCAACCTTTACCTTTTGAAAAATTATCAATTCAACGAGCATGTTTAGATATCCAAAAACAACCTGATTTTTGTTTTCACGGCAAGTGTTGTCCAATTGTAGATACAAAACTTCAAGAAGATTACCAGACCAATGAGAAGGCACATCATGAATTATGGTTATTGTCATATTTGCATCATTATAAATATTTGGAGATGTAGAAATTTCACCTGTAGAACAAACAGATATATGCAATGTCCTAAAGCATAATACTTGTTCTACTTCTACAAAACATTAAGCAGAAGCATAATCAAATTCATGAGCAACATCAAGTAGAAACATGCATAACTGATCAAGAGAAATAATCACACATAACACAAGATATATCCAATGGAAAACACCAGCGTAAACCCCAACCATGTATTATCAATCAAGTGGAAATCCTCAACCACATACAAAAAGAATCAGCTCAATAGCTATCTTGCTCTCTCTGTAATCAGAAGGTGAAAACCATAGACTACCTAGGCCTCAATATATAGGCCACATGTCCTCCAATCTCCTATAATACGTATTTATCTTAGAAATAGATCCTTCTCCATGCAAGGAATACTTACTAGAAATATCTAAGCATCTAATAGTACAATGTCCCACATATGATCTCAACTGGGTCTCTGACAGAACTGACATGCAACAATTATACATGAGTAAATCCTCAGTTATCTAAAATAATAGTTGTCACATGCATGCAAGCATTAACAAACTATATTTTATTATTTTAACAACTTGTTAAAATAATCTAACTGGACTTGACTAGTTAGAACTAAGTCAATTGATTCTCTCATTATAGAACTCATACTTATTCCCTCAATCAGTGGAGTAAATTAAGGATAAATTCCTCAATCAGTGGGACAACTCATGTGCATGCTCACAAAGACTTCAAATTTGAATTTCCTTAACTAATTAGCTCAACTGAATTAATTAATTAATATTTCCAACTATTATTAAGACCAAAGTTAATTTTACTTCCTATAGATAGACTAGGGACTACTATAAATAGGAAGGGACCCAGAAATGTTATTTTTAGAACTTTCTATTTTTAGCAGTTTCACCTCTCACCCAATGTGGCCAATGACCTCACTGGCCAAACTTCTATTTTTATACATGCTATTTTTAGCAGGTCTATTTTTAGCAAATTCTAAATTTAACATTTCTTCTTGAACATTTTTCAACACTCCCTCTCAACAAGAAAGGCTTTCTCTCGAACCCGATCATGTAACTCTGGAATGTTCGGCATGCAACACATCTACCCGGTCCACTTGCTTCAACAACACTTGGAACAAAAACACTCCCCACTGACCACTCTGTTGGGCTAGGAACATACTCTGATGTTGAGGCTCTACCTACTGCTGACAAGTGCTCCCTCTCTGACATCTGCACTATTGCAACATCTCCATGCATCTCACACCATTGCACACCTCTCTGTTCCACCTAGCACTGTGCAAAACACTTGTGCCTCTCACATTGTTGCAGCCTGCTAGCTATGCGCTGTCTTGGGATTCCCTACACTGTCGCTCTCTTTGCCACTCCATCTGCATCTGTCTCTACCCAATCAATCAATTCCTTCTACTCCAAATCAGGGCTCCCATAGCAAGGTCTCATCCAAGAGGTTGGGTACCTCAAGGATCCTACCCCTCCTCCATGGGACAATCACTCCACATCGCCCCACCTCCTACCTGGAAGTATGGCTACATGTGATCCCTCTACTCATCTAGCTCAAATTTCCCCCCTAATTGAGGTCTCTGCATGAGTAGATGTCTCTACTTGATCTCCTCTCAACTTCCCCTGTTGTGGCTGCTCCACAACCTCCTGAAGCTGTTGCACCAATTGTGGCTCCTCCACAATTGTCTGAGACTTCTTCTGGTGCTGCATGTTGAGAGGTAATATACTCTCCCTCTCAACCACCAAGTCTCCATCAATTGTCTTGCTGCCCAAGGCTTTGCATGCATCTTGAACCTCAAGAACATACAATTTCTTGACCCGTGAACCGATTTTCTTCACCTATCTAGTGATGATGTGTCTAAGGAAAACCTTTCCCTTACTGAAGACTACATCATAGCCTCTATCTTCCAACATCATGATTGAAACCAAGTTTCTCTTCAGTCCTAGTACATACTTGACATTGGTCAAGGTAAGGTGAGCTCCATGCTCCCTCTGAAAAATAACCGTGCCTACACTTGAGACATTATACTTCTCATCGTTACGCATCACTATGAGTATCTGGAGATCTTTCTCCTACAAAGTACTGAACAAATTCTTGTCATAGGTCACGTGGAAAGAAGCTCCACTATCAAGAAACCAACCACTTCCCACCATGGATGAAACCATGAATGCGAAGAGTGTGAAATCCAAGTCAAACTGTGAAGCAAGTGCCTCAAATTCAAATCCTTCCCCGGATCCTTTCTTGGATTTCCTCCGTGGACAATTTGCAGCATAATGGCCCACCTCATGACAACGAAAGCATCAAACTTTCGATTTGTCAACCTTCTTCCCACCATTGGAAGAACTAGATTCGGAAAGAGAAACCTTCTCCTTCCCCTTCTTTGCTTTACTCACTAAGGCATAGTTCTCCTCATCATGAATGGATGAAGAACTATCTCTGGTGCTCTGTCTAATCTCCTCCTGCATCAAATCTGACCATATTCGTTCCCAAACTAGTAATTTCTCCCTTCCATTCACCGATTCCTGGTAGCTATGCCATTTCTTAGGAAGGCTAAGGAGTGCTAGACTCACCATATCCTCATCTGATTTCACGACTCCTATACTTGCAATCTCATCCCTGCATGTGATGAACTTGGTCAGATACATATAGATCGTCTTATCCCTTTCACACTTGATCTTTCGAAGTTTGTCCTTCAGTGCTATCTTCCTTTGATCACTACTATTCTGATATAAATCTTTCAATGTTTTCCACATTGCCTGTGGAGTATCCTTCCCATGGAGGTTCGAGACAATGTGATCTCACACTCCCTCCAAGAGAATTCTCCTAGCTCTAGCCACACACTTCTTGCATTCCACCTGCTCAGTCTTGTCAGTAGGCTTAGGAATTTCTTGATCAATGAAATCCTTAAGGCCATTATCTTCCAAAACTACCTCCATGCGATCCTTCAAAGCTATAGTTTGAGCCGCCATCAAGGGCATACTCAAGCCTCAAACCATAGAACACCATCGATGAAATAGATGTGATAAGAACTTGAGATCTATATCCCGAATAATAAACTTCGAATTTCTCCTACTAGTATATTGTTCTTTCTTGATCATCTGTGCTCCGATACCATGTAGAATTTTGTAGAATTTTTCCTACAAATCAGCTAGCTTTGATACCATGTAGAACTTTTTCTACAAATCAGCTAGCTCTGATACCATGTAGAAATTTCACCTGTAGAACAAACCGATATATGAAATGTCCTAAAGCAGAATACTTGTTCTACTTCTCCAAAACATTAAGAGGAAGCATAATCGAATTCATGAGCAACATCAAATAGAAACATGCATAACTGATCAAGAGAAATAACCACACATAACACAAGATATATCCAGGGGAAAGCACTAGCATAAAACCCCAACCATGTATTAACAATCAACTGGAGATCCTCAAACACATACAAAAAGAATTAGTTCAATAGCTATCCTGCTCTCACTGTAATCAGACGATGAATATCATAGACTACCTAGGCCTCAATATATAGGCCACAAGTCCTCCACTCTCCTATAATATGTATTTCTCTTAGAAATAGATCATTCTCCGTGCAAGGAATACTTACTAGAAATATCCAAGAATCTGATAGTACATTGTCCCACATCTGATCTCAATTGGGTCTCTGACAAAACTGACATGCAATAGTTATCCATGAGTGAATCCTCAGTTATCTAAAATAATAATTGTCACATGCATGAAAGTATTAACAAACAATATTTTATTATTTTAACAACTTGTTAAAATAATCTAACTGGACTTGACTAGTTAGAACTAAGTCAACTGATTCGCTCATTATAGAACTCATACTTATTCCCTCAATCAGTGGAGGAAATTAAGGATAAATTCCTCAATCAGTGGGACAACTCATGTGCATGCTCACAAAGACTTCAAATTCGAATTTCCTTAACTAATTAGCTCAACTGAATTAATTAATTAGTATTTCTAACTGCTGTTAAGACCAAAATTAATTTTACTTCCTATAGATAGACTAGGGACTGCTATAAATAGGAAGGAACCCAGAAATGCTATTTTTAGAACTTTCTATTTTTAGCAGTTTCACCTCTCACCCAATGTGGCCAATGACCTCACTGGCCAAACTGCTATTTTTAGACATGCTATTTTAGCACATTCTAAATTTAAGCATTTCTTGTTGCACACTTTTCAACACTCCCTCTCAACAAGAAATGGATTTCAGCAACCCCGATCCTGTCTCTATGGAACTCAAACTTGCCCTTTGACAATGCCTTTGTCAAAATATCTGCATCCTTTTCCTCAGTCGAAATATATTGCAACATCATGATCCAATTAACCACACAATCCTGTAGATGATGATAGTGGATATCTATATGCTTGGACCTATCATGAAACGATGGATTCTCAGAGAGTTTAATGCAACTCTGATTATCAAATATATCACCGTCGGATCCATCATCTGACCAACACAATCCCACTAGGATCTTCCGCATCCAGATGGCCTCACATGCAGCCTGACTTGCTGCCATGTACTCTACCTCCACTGAGCTAAGTGCAACTGATCTTTGTTTCCAGCTATACCAAGAAACTGCAGCTGACCCAAGGTTGAAGATCCCTCCATAAGTGCTCTTCCTGTCTAATGGACTACCTACCCAATCTGCATCTGTGAAGCCTTGGAGCTTCACTCCCTCTGTCCACTTGTACCATAATCTATACTATGTAGTGCCTCTGAGATATCTCAGCACATGCTTTGCCGCCTTTCAAAATAACTTGGTTGGCTGAACCATAGCTTGACTCAGCTGGTTCACTGCAAAGCATAAATTTGGTCGTGTGTTCACTAGATACATGAGTGAACCCCCAAGCTACTGATAAACTGTAGTAAATACTACCTCACCTGAAGTAGCATCCTCCTTCCTCCAGTTACCTGGTAGAGGAGTCTCCATGGGCTTGCACATATCCATGTGGAAGTGCCTTAGTATCTCATTGGCATACTTTCCTTGAGAAACAAATACTTCCCCATCTCTCTGCCACACCTCCATGCCTAGAAAGTAGTGCATGAGGCCCATGTCCTTCATCAAAAACTCTCTTGCAAGATCCTTCTTGCAAGACTTGATTAACTCATCATCACCTGCCAAAATCAGATCATCGACATAAAGTAAAATAATCAATAACTTTCCATCTACAATGATATGGTAGAGGTTTGCATCCGCTTCACTCTTAGTGAAGTCCAACCTGGCGAAATAGTTGTCAATCCTAGTATACCAAGCATGGGGTGCTTGCTTCAGCCCATACAATGCTCGCTTAAGTCGACACACATGTGATTCATGATCGGAGGTCTCAAATCCTTTGGGCTACTCAATGTATACCTCTTCCTCAATCTCCCCATTGAGGAAAGTTGTCTTCACATCCATCTGATGGATCTTCCAACCCATCTATGTTAATAGTGCTAGAATCGATCTGATCGATGAGTACCTTGCAACAGGAGCAAAGGTATCATCATAGTCAATCCCCTCAACCTGTGAGAAACCACGGGCAACAAATCTTGCCTTATGTTTCTCAATACTGCCATCAGCTGCCTGCTTTACCTTGTAAATCCATCGGGAAGTAACTACTGACTTGTTCCCTGGTCTAGGAACAACATCCCATACACTGTTCCTCATGATAGAATCATACTCCTCTACCATCGTTTCCATCCAAAATGGATGCTGTACTGCCTCCTCAAAAGAAGAAGGCTCGGTTGCTACACACTCCCCAACTAGGGCCATGTAGCCAGTGTATCTATTGAGAGATCTCCTATGTCTGCGATGAGAGGATGGCTGCCCCACATTCTCTCTCGCATCCTGCATTAATATGTCAGCTTCCCGAGAGCATTTCCACCCCTCTCTGGAAGACTCTCTAGTAGTGGTGATCTCCACCATTGGAATCTCTACATGCGGCTGCTTTGCATCATCAGGAGGCTCTTCCTCCTTAGGAACTAATAGTTCCTCATCATCACCATGCAACTTGAGCTCCCTCTCAAGTGACTCTCGCATGGCTCGCTGCTCATCAAACTTCAGATCCCTGCGCACTACTGTCCTTTGACTGGCAGGTAGAAACACCCGATAGTTCTGAGGTGTATCCATATACCCCACAAGTATTTCCAACTCAGCTGTTGGGTCTAGCTTCTTCCGAGCATCTTTGGTCACATGACAACAAACTGGTGATCCAAAGATATGAAAGTGACTTACATCTGGTCGCTTCCTTGAAAAAGCCTCTATAGGTGTCTTCATCCCCAAAATACGATGAGGACTTTTGTTTTGAAGATACATTGTTGTATCACATGCCTCAACCCACAGATGAAATGGTAGGCTTTTGTCATGCGACATCACTCGAGCTGCTCCCACAATAGATCTATTCTTCCTTTTAGCCACCCCATTATGTTGTGGGTTATGAGGTACCCTGAGTTCCCGTTTAATTCCTTCTAAAGCACAGAACTCTTTAAACTGCTGGGAAACATACTCTCCACCGTTATCACTCCACAAGGCCTTTATCTTTCTCCCTAATTCTTTCTCTGCCAAAGCCTAGAACTCAAAAAACTTCAAGAAGGTTTGATCCTTCTTTTACATGAAGTAGATCCAACATCTATGAGAAAAATCATCTATAAAAATAACAAAATACCTTTGCTTTGCGGTGGAGCCTGTAGAGAAGGGCCCACATACATCTAAATGAACTCGATCCAGAACTACTCTTGCTCTACCATCTTGATCATGAAAGGAAGCCTTCACATAGTTACCTAGAGTATAACCTTTGCATGTGCTTGTCTGCTCCAGTTTGCACTTGGGTAATCCAGTAGAAATTTGTTGCATGTTCTTCAAGGCCCCATGATGCAAGTGGCCCAGTCTTCTATGCCATAACTCACCAATATATTTGCCATGCACCTCTTTTTCCTTGGAACTGAGAGCAACACAATCTTCTACCTGTAACTTGTAGAGATTCTTAATTTGAATCCCAATCTGTTTGGTCTGTCCAGTGCCGATATGCCTTAGGAAAACCTTTCACAAACTAAAGACTACATCATAGCCTTTATCCTCAAGCATAGCAATAGACACAAAATTCTTTTTCAGCCCTGGTACATACATAACATTAGAAAGAGTGAGGGGAGAACCATGCTCCCTCTGAAACATAACCATACCTCTACCTGAGACACAGTACTTTCTCTCATCGTCCATCTCGATCTGTATCTGGAGATCCTTCTCCTCCAAAGTGCTGAAAAGATTCTTGTCACCTGACATGTGGAAAGAAGGTCCACTGTCCAAATACCAAACACATCCCATGCTGGATGAAACCATGCATGCAATAAGAAACAAATCCATCTCAAACTATGAAGCTAGCGCATCACCATCAGATTCCTTGGAGGAACCTTTCTTCTTGGACGTCCTCTTTGGGAAATTACTAGCATAATGACCCAACTCATGACAATGAAAGCATCTCACCTTCGACTTGTCAAAATTCTTCCCTCCTTGAGAAGACTTGGAATGGGATGCCTTCCCTTTCCCTTTCTTAGCTTTAGAAGCTAAAGCCAAGTTCTCTTCATCATCATGTTTTGATGAAGAAGCTCCATCCCTGGTGCTCCGTCTAATCTCCTCCTGCATCAAATCCGACCATAGTTGTTCCCAATCTGGCAATTTGTTCCTTCCATTCATTGAGTCCTGGTAGCTATGCCAGCTCTTAGGAAGGCCAAGGAGTGCTAGACTCACCATATCCTCATCAGCTGTAGTGACTCCTACACTTGCAAGCTCATCTCTGTAGGTGGTGAGCTTATTCAAGAATGTAGAAATAGAGTCACCCTTCTCACACTTGATCTTTCGAAGCTTGTCCTTTAGTGCCAACTTCCTTTGATCACTGCTATTCTGATATAAATCTTTCAATGTTTTCCACATTGCAAACGGAGATTCCTTCCCATGGAGGCTTGAGACTATGTGATCTCGAACACCCTCCAAGAGAATTCTCCTAGCTCTAGCCACACACTTACCCCATTCCACTAGCTCAGTCTTGTCAGTAGGCTTAGGGACTTCTTGATCAATGAAATCCTTAAGCCCATTATCTTCCAAAACTGCCTCCATGCGATCCTTCCAAGCTATATAGTTTGAGTTGCCATCAAGGGCATACTCAAGCCTCAAACCATTGAATGCCATCAATGAAATAGATGCGATAAGAAAGTGAGATCTATATCAAGAATAAGAAACTTCGAATTCCTCCTACTAGTATACTATTCTTGCCTGATCACTTGTGCTCTAATACCATGTAGAAATTTCACCTGTAGAACAAACCAATATATTCAATGTCCTAAAGCATAATACTTGTTCTACTTCTACAAAACATTAAGCGGAAGCATAGTCGAAATCATGAACAACATCAAGTAGAAACATGCATAATTGATCAATAGAATTAATCACACATAACACAAGATATATCCAGGGGAAAGCACCAGCATAAAACCCCAACCATGTACTATCAATCAAGTGGAAATCCTCTTCCAAATACAAGAAGAATTAGCTCTCAAGTTATTGAGTTCTCAATGAACTATGAAGATATGAATATATGTATCACGAACCACCCAAGCCCTATTTATATAGGCTTTCCCTATGGTCCTTACATAGTTTTCTTAGGAAATAATAGCAAAAGTATATGCTATTAATTACAACCTACCAAAAACAACCAATGGTTCAACTATGTATTCCCTAAGAACACTAGTTCCTCAACCATGCAAAAACTACTTACTAGAAATAGTTAAGCATCTGACAGTACATTGTCCCGCATCTGATCTCAACTAGGTCTCTGACAAAACTGACATGCAACAGTTATCCATGAGTGAATCCTCAGTTATCTAAAATAATAGTTGTCACATGCATGCAAGCATTAACAAACTATATTTTATTATTTTAACAACTTGATAAAATAATCTAACTGGACTTGACTAGTTAGAACTAAGTCAACTGATTCTCTCATTATAGAACTCATGCTTATTCCATCAATCAGTGGAGGAAACTCATGTGCATGCTCACAAAGAATTAATATTCAAATTTCCTTAATTAATTAACTCAATTGAATTAATTAATTAATATTTCAAACTGTTGTTAAGACCAAAATTAATTTTACTTCCTATAGATAGACTAGGGACTGCTATAAATAGGAAGGGACCCAGAAATGCTATTTTTAGACATGCTATTTTTAGCAGTTTCACCTCTCACCCAATGTGGCCAATGACCTCACTGGCTGAACTACTATTTTTAGACATGTTATTTTTAGCAGGTCTATTTTTATCACATTCTAAATTTAGCATTTCTTGTTGCACACTTTTCAACAGTTTTCCTAGTATCTTCTTCTCTAACTCAAACCTAGTGATATCCAGACTTTAAGTCCAACTTGGTGAAGTATTTTTCTTGTTCAAATTCATCCAACAGATCATTTTTCCTGGGTAGGGTGTACCTACACTTGAGCATTATTTTGTTTAGTGCCTAGTAATCAATACACATCCACCAAGTCCCATCCTTTTTTGGCACTATGATGATGGGTGAACCACATGGTGATGTACTCGATTAAATGAAACCCTATTCCAATAGTTGTTGCTAGACAATTGAAATTGCCTAGATGGCATGCAACTGAAAGAAAATAATATAGTGAATGCATGGAGACACTTTGTGGTAGCAAAAGTGATTGACAGTGCATCAAAAATATGAACGAAAGATTCAACAAACAGATCAACATGCATGTGGATGAGGCAGTTCGTCGGTTGGGCGAACGTCCATGCGAAATAGTTTCATGCATGCGACAATAGTGAGATAGCAACAAAAACTGAAAAAGAGCTAGGAAAATCTAGAATACATCTAAATGATAGCAAGCATTTAAATAAATCAAGGAAACAACACTCACACAACCGAATACAGAAAAATCAACAGAAATACTGAAAAAGACAAGTTGACACCACTTACCCATGAATAGCTGAGTTAGATGTGTCGAAGAGTCCTAGATGTGTTGTGGGATGTCATAGCTTCAATATATATGTGAAATAATGAGCTCTGATGCATCAAATAATTAATTTTGGTCTCATGATGCGCATGCCACAAATCTAGGAAAAATCGACACTTGGAAGTAAACTTCTAAAAAAACTTTGCATGTAACCCTTGACTGCTAAAAATAGCTCCCTGAATCATGGCATGCCTTTTGCATGTTGTCTCTTACTATTCTAGGAGGAGCAAGTCATGCGTGCATGCAAGTCAAGTTTCCTTGGTCCCAGGTGGAATTGGTCAACCAGACTACTCATGCATGTCGTTTCTCAACTCCTTGAGGAAAATGTGCATTCCTGGCTAGGAGGATTGTCCAATATCTAGGTAGAGCAACTGACTGCTGCCTAGATTTCCACAAATCCTGGGCTGAGCAACCCTGCGGGGGAATTTTGCACAAATCCTATTGGGAGTGTTGACTGGCAAGATTGTGCAATCCTGGAGCCTAGCAGGCTTCCTGAGAGGATTGCGTCATTTCTAGAGGGATGGTTGGCTACCCTCCAGAAATGTGCAATTTTCAAGGGGAAGCTTCTCAGCCTGTAGCTGGACCAAGTTCGGGTGAACAACCTGTGAAGGGGATGGGTCAACTCTGATTGATAGCTGCCTTTGTGTGAGGAAAACACTGAAGCTTGAGTACTTGACAAAGCAAGACAAAGTGCTGTGAAAGGTTGGTAGGGAGGCTCCAAAACAAGCTAAGGAAAAATTTTGGATGGTGCTTGTAGCAGCTACAATAGTCACTTATTAATAATCTTACACGCTTTCAAGCTTATATCCTTTTGTATCTTTCCAGGTTTCGATCTTTTCTAGCTGACAACTAGCTTGCGGGCTTCCATACTTACTGGATTCTATGCTTCCAGACACTGCTACTATGGTTTTAGGGTGCTTACCTTCAATGGAAATAACTTTTTATTGAGAAGGCCATTTTAAGACTTCAACATATTGTTGGAAATATCTTTCCAAGAACTCTCCAACTATGCCACTTCCATGACAATCTGAGCTAAACACATGTGAAAGATTCTCCTTAAAAATCAAGCACTCCCAAACCATCATATTCATCATATTATGGTTTCTCCAATAAGCCTGATACTATGATGATTCTCTACAAGGGACTACAGCAACTATGGGAATCCCCAAGATCTTGACACACCAAGAACATTAATGCTAGTCCAGTTGCCATCATAGCTAGCCTACTAGAAATCACTGCTAACTTGGTTAACACCATTCCAGTACATATTTTGCCACCAACATCCATGCTAGAGTGGTTGAAATCAATTCCAACACTCTTTCTATCACTAGCAATTAGAGAAATTTCAATTGTCGAGCACATCTCCTAGGATGAATGTTGACATCAATGCTAACCCTCGCTCAGACTCTACCTCCACCAAGGCTTCATTGCGCAATCTAGCGAAGGAAGACTCACCTTCCTCTCCAAAAATTTTCATTTGTACCTAGCACTGACCTCCAAGACTATTTTGCGCATTTCTGGAGAACAATGGCTGCTTGGCCCAAGAAATTTCACAAATCTATCCCTGGGCCAGTAGTCCTTCCCAGCTGGAATTTTGCATTGCACAATCCCAGTAGCCATCAACCTGACTGGATTGTGCATTTCATAGATCCAACAGCCAGTCCTACCTCCTAGGAAACCCATACTGCCTTTTGTGTAGTTCTGGTAGCTAGTCACCCAACCTCCTAGTAAAATTTGTGCAATCTTGCTCACCGGTTTCCCAGGTATGTGTTGTGTCCTTCCACAGATTTGCTTTGTTTTCATTGACATATTTCTTGCCATGCATGTTGTGTGTTTCCAAATCTTTCAGGTGTTCATCTGTTTGAGTGGCTTCCAAGAGAACAATATCACAGGACACTGATGGAGTTGCAACTGGAGCAGCGGCTAAGCATATGTCCTCTAGTCTGTCGATCTACAAAGATACGAAGTTGTATCTGGACAAGGAAATAAAACTGAAGTGGCAAAAGGTTAATTAAACATTCGTAGGCAATTTTGGGGAATACCTTGAAGACCATCAGGTGTATGTGAACATTCACAAGTCTGGCTTGTACCGGATTGCATGCAGATACCCCGCGTTCCCATGCACGGACATGATTCACTAGATCATCTCTCACACTAACCCTGAGATGATGACCTTGAGCAGTGTTAGTGGGACGAAGCCTAAGACCTTCTGGGAAAGCGATTATGATGATATGTGTCAGATGTTAGAACCGATGTTTGTCATGATTCCTCCAATCAACTTTCCCAACAGCAGAGCTAACTCCACAGTCATTTTGAAGGAGTGGGTTAAGGAACCAACTCATTTCACGATGACACCCAACCAGATCTACAAGACAAAGATGTTGAGGAAGGTGTTCCAATACTTGGTCATATTTGCATTTTGACTAAGTGGTTGACAAGCACTAAAACCTTTCCTTAGAGTTAGGTGATTGCATTGGATCAACTGGGTAGAGAAGGTAAACCCTGCAACTGGTCTAGCATACTGGCTCATCAGCTGAAGGAACATGTCATGAAGGCTCAAGAGTCACACAAAAGGTATGCATGAAGATATTTACATGTCCAACTATATCCTAGATGCAGGCTGTTCCCGACATGAGTTCCCAGGCTTGGAGTGGGCATGGTCATCGGCGGAGACTGTTGTGAACATCTATTTCAAGTTGTTGTCTGAATGCAGCTTCAAAGGAGTAACCATTGGGTTGTCTGAACATTTTGTCACCCCAGTGTACAGGATGATATTTGAATGTGATCCACCCTGCATGCCAGAGGAAGCAATGGAGGTGTTGTTAGGCCTTGCAGATTGGTATGCCTCACCTTCCAGCACTTTCATCTGAATGTTTAGTGCAGAGAAGCCTCCGCATGTTCTGCCAAAGTTTGCCTTGGACGTACTTGTCATGCAGGAATTAGCGTATCACATCTCGATAGGATTGAAAGCTAAACTTCAATGGAATAACAAGGCACCTTGGCCCGCTCTTCCATTATGGATTGGGTTATATGAGATCCGAAGTATCAAGCAAGAAAATTTCGAAGTAGAAAAAATGAAGAAGTACCCATTCGACCTCTGAAGTTTCAACTCGTATGACCCACATTGCATTGTGAAGGATCACTGCACAAGAGTTCAATTCAACTAGATCCATGGGACATTTCATTGCACTGAGGAAGACACATGGGGGTATTACTACAATTCCTCTAGACCTAATGAATAGGTTGGCTACGCCGTGGAGTGGTTAGCAAAGCAACATGAATCAACATCATGGAGAGCACCAACAGTATCAGTAGTAGCAACAACAACAGAGGCAGCAGAGCCAAGTATACTTTTGCATGACAAAGGGAAGAGTAAGATTGTTGATCGCATGGAGGAGGAGAAAAGCTGCAAGCTTTGAGTAGACCCACTTGTATAACAAGCAACTATGGCTATTTAGGAAAAGAGGGAGTAGCACGACAAACGAATTTCATGAAGGTAGAGGGATAATAAGAGAATGGAAGATGCAGAGAAGGAGTTGCATGAGCTGAGGGAGCAACTTCGGAGAGAACATGAACTATGCCAATAGGAGAAGGAAGCACGACAACAGAAAATACAGCATGAGGCACATCATATATAGATAAACAAAGTAATTCCCGCACAAGTAGTTGATTCATCTGAACAATTGGCATCAGGTGAACAGGGTGAATCGTCACAGGGGCAAGACTTTGCTCATGAGATAGAATATGTGCTTGAACATTTGGATGTGGACATGGAGTAGTAGGAGTTCAAACAGAACACTAACCTCATACCTCACCACAAACAGGTCAACTCACCCATTTCATTTCATCTAGAATATGAGCAAGTCTCAAATGACCAAGGAGGCACTAAGATCCTTGGCAGTCACTTGGAAGCAGAGATGCACAACATCTCCTTTGACGAATCTCGTCATAGAGTTGTGTAGTCTCAGAGAGTACTAACGTTGGAGGACCAAACATCCCCTGCACAAGTTGAAGAATGAGTGATCATGACAGATGTGCACAAGAATCCAATGGTTTTGGCCAATGCAACCAAAGTGTATGCTGAAGCCACTAGCTGAAGTGTTCATTTCATCATAGCAGAGAATGAGCGAATGGTGAAGGAGCTACATGTGGCCAAGCAAGGAGGATACTTGGTAACAATGTCTACCCGAGCTAAACTGAAGAAGGTAATATTAGATGAAGTATTGTCCCTAGACACAATTATGTAAGCATTTTACTCCAAGTTTGGTACCGTGCACCAAGCAATCATCCATCTCCACGGATGGCAGCAACGATGTGTGAGAAGAGCACGCATCTTGAAGAACATACATCCTGTTGTCGATAACATGCAAGCATGGATGATGAAGTACAAGGGAGCCCTGATTCACTTGCCAAATATGATGAGAGCCAATGCGATCAAGATGCAAGCACGTATTCAGAGTCATATTTGAAACTATGAGGACCTACCGCAACTCAACACTAGCATACGGGCTTCCCATGCATGAGTATTCAAGAGCATGGATGTTATGGTGCACACACATGCGATCCCATCATTTGGGACTCTCACCTAGGGGAAGACAAAGAAGCAGGTTCGACAAGAGCTTGACTCGTACTTCCACGAGTTGATGTGCATCGCCACCAGCCTAGAATTTCCTATCAGTGCAAACATCATGCGCAAGTATCTTGCTGGTCCAACCACATTGAAGACAATGATGCACATGCTTTTAGACGGGTTGGATAGAGGAGCCCGAGTAGTGTACCTGGATGCTATGGAGGCAAGGTTCCCATTTCAGACAGATGTCACAACAGATCACACAGAAACTATCAAGGACTACCAATCTTGGCGTCAATATGTTACTGTTGATCAGCATGAGGATGTCAAGGAGTTGGACTTCTATAGTTGTCTAAGTT
The DNA here is from genome assembly GCA_000404065.3 of Pinus taeda. NCBI lineage: Eukaryota > Viridiplantae > Streptophyta > Pinopsida > Pinales > Pinaceae > Pinus > Pinus taeda. Next base: position 50,149 of record APFE031557517.1, read on the forward strand.
AGAATAATGTCTAGTTTGGCTTGTTCAAGCCATTATTCACATGGGTACATGTGAATTGTAATGTTGAGTTATGTCAAGTGTAAGTCAATTGTCAATAGTGGATGTAACAATCATAGAGTAGGTGAATAGTCATGAGGGTAGTTGAATGGTCACAAAGGGAAATGTGAAGGGTCACCCCACCCTTTGCTATAAATAGTCCGTCATAACTCACTGTACAAGATTTTGGTCAGCCAAGCTTCTATTAAGACTCTCTTGAAGAAAGCTTGGACAGTATTGTAACACACCTTGGCTTCTCCATTGCATGGATCTAGTTCATCTCTCTGGAGGAGTAGGTAGATGTGGCTATAACGTTCCATTGATGGGGCTAGCAGGTTTATATGGATGTATTGTATGATTGGAACTTACACTTCTTTATATAATAAAAGCCAACACATTTTCATGCATATATTGTTATTGTAGTTGGACTGTTCTGGTTGCCTTAATTGTATATGTTTTTTAACTGACGTATTTGTGTATGAACTGATTCATATGCAATTATATGAATCTTGTTACAAATGTGCTATTGGTTTAACCATCACTTTGGATTGTCGACTGCTCTACTTTCCATCTTGTGATGCATCTATGCTCGTGTGTTCCCTTCCCAGTTGAGTACTGATACAGGTTTTCAAGGGGATAACTCATCCCACCCTCTTTGTGTTAGACCCTCTCATGCACCTTCCTTGACACACTGCAGCGGTCACACCCTCACTTCTAACAAAGTTATCTTACTTGCCTTTGTGCGAGATCACAGTCAAGGTATTACCTTGCGACCCACTGTTGGGACTCCTACACCAAATAGTCTGAGGTCTAATTGGGACTTCTTACTAGGGAGATCCCCTTGACATGTTGGCAGGTCCAACACCTTCAATAGTGACCTAGATAGGTTTGAGTAGGGCTAGCAGGAAAAATGCCTCGAAGGCAGTTGGCCTCTAGCAATGGTCGGAACTTCAGAATGCCTAGAAGCCCAAAAGCTAGTTGACAAATAGCGATGGTGGGAACCCAAGAACACACTAAAGGTTGGAGGATCAGAAGCTCATAACTTTATTAAAAGTTGATGTGGGATAGCATGGAGTTAGGCTAGTAGTGAATGACAATTAACGATTCATTAATCAATGGAACTCGTAATACAGATTACCCAGAAGGTTGAGCCCAAAAGAAATTGTAATTGAGTGTTTTGAATTTCCAATGGGGTTGACAAGAGGAATTTCTTCATTGCAGAGAGGCTGATAGCTCGAAACTAGGCCATAGACAGAAGAGTTTGGAATTAATAATTAATAATAAGTTACAATAACATGGGGTTCCAGGTTTGTGATTTATATTGGGCATCAAGGCTCGAACTCAGTAGCAAGATATTATTTGAGTGGGGCCGTGAGAACTACTACAACATTGGCGTAAGGTTATAGCAAAAATAGAGAACCCAGGGCATAGAATCTTATAAAGGGAATTTATTCCTCGCTAGTCAATAAAGAGGCTTAGTGCTTAGAGGCCTAGCTAAAGGTCACAACACCCGGTCATATGGAGGAAAATAGGTGAAGAATCCAAGGGAAAGGTGCTAAGGACAAGAGGGTCAGGACAGAAGATGTAAGCCTATCAAGTGAATGCAATTCATTTTATAAGAAGCTACTATGATGTGGGCATTCAAGCCTCTTACTGGGTATCGACATATGTTTAAAGGCATGGGTGAGTGGGAATCTCTTTGGTGTCATGGGACAAGTTTAGTGGTTGTCCCATATTTGGGGTTCGTTACATGTGTAAGGGCTTAGAACCTGTGGATATGAATGAGTTAGAAACCTTGGTGAGAAGTCCTCCATATTTGGTGGCTATTCCAAACTGGCTATTTTCCATAGCATATTCACACAGGCACTCAAAGGATGTATGGGTCAGTAGATTTCGGGCACTTTGTGTCCAATTTACGATGGTCGTAGTTGGGATAATCAAAGCTAGAGAAATTAAGTAAATCTGCACAGTAAGGTTGGTGTCACTGGAGTAATGGTGGCTACAAAGATAGCTAATTCAAGGCAGTAAGGACAATGATTGTGTATAATGAATAAATGGATCCTATCTTGAATGGAAATAATCTACCTCTAATATTTCGTGAATGGTATGAATAATTAAATGGAATATATTTGTAAGAGCCGAAGATCCGATTATAAATATAGTATACCATGCCTGAGGTACAAGTTAAATATCTTGATAAATTAAAAACAATGGATAGACCTGAGAGAGTGCACAAATTGAATGGGAATTTCTTATTCAATATAGAAAAGTATCATATACTCATTCCTTTATTTAATATAGTTGCAATGATCAAGAAGCAAGATAGTGCAGGGTTATAATGTTTCCCATACATAGTTTGACTGAGAATTGATTGTTAGCATCAAGAAACTATCAGAAGAAAATTTTTAGTATTAATGTTGTTGTAGTGGCCATGTAATCATATGAAACAATAGGATGGAGTGTTATGCATAAGTACGATCCTACATAGTGTGGATGACAATAAAGATGGCATCATTCCCTTTGCAGTAGAGGAACAAAACCTGGGATTGCATGTGTGGATAGTGTTGGGATGTGACACTGTTGAGTGAATTGTGTGTAAGAGCTATGTGTGTGTGTGTGCAAGTGTTTCGAAGAGAGTGTGAGAGTGCCTATGCAGAGGAAAGAGGCCTAGAGTGTTCCTATGTTGCACTAAGAGGTTGAGAGTTGAATATATGTTGTTGAGAGAAGAGGGCCAAGTAAAATGTTTTGTTGGAGAGTGAGTAGGGAACTTAATGCTTCATGGATTGATTAAAGAGAAGGTTGCAGAGGATAAAATAGATCTAAAATTAGTCATAATGGCTACCAAGTACAAAGAACATTAGTTCCTTACTCAGTGTGGGTTGGAGCCTGCATCCAGGAAGTTGGTGCTTCAATCTTAGTGTGTATTCAAAGAAATATTGGGGGTTGGTTCCTCCTACAAGATATTTCTTCCAAAAATCTATATCAAGGCCTCGTTCCTTTAGGAAAATCTTAATCGCTTGAAGGTAGATCAAAGGGAAACAATGGATAATCAAGTTTGGCTAACACCAGAGGGAGTTCCATTCTTAAATGCATTAGATCTTGAGATCTAGAGTATTATAATGGAAGCCTATTTGATGATAATCCATGAATACATTTGGTTATCTATGGTATATGGAGAGTGGAATGAGTTCAATATAGAAGCCAAGGAGATTATCAAGAAAAGGATGTATAAGCTAGATGTTGATAAAGTGAGGCATTATTTGACAACAAAGGAAATGTTGGAAAAAATACAATGCCTTTATGGATAAGACTAAAATGTGGCTCAAGGTAAGGCTCAAGAACCTTGTTTCTCAAGTAGTGGACCAAAATATGAAGCGTTTGGAAATAAGAAGAAACGGAAGAAAAATAAGAAGGAATCTCAAATGAAAGATACTCAAAATATTGAAGATCTTTCTTCCTATGAGAAAACTAGTGATCTTCACTCTGAGGATGGTGAAGAAGAAGACATAGATGAGAGAACATGCTTGTTAGAAGGGATGCTATTACTTTGTGATAAATTTAAAAAGATATCTCATTCAATTTATAGATGTTCCTGTGAAGGCTCTAAAGATAGAAATGCATCTAGTAGTGATGTAGAAGACCTACATTAGTAGCAATAGAAAATGACGGATCCACAAAAGAAGAAGAGGGATCCCAATTCTATTAATCCGTAGGAGAAAATAAGAGTACCCATGGGAGAGATGAAGAAGGGATACTACTCAGACCTATGGAGGACTCTATGGACACATAGAGGAATTTATATCTTTGTGGTAGTTCAGCTAGCAACTCTGATAGTGAATAAAAGGATATGAATGGAAGGATCTACTTTAGAAAAAGTTCATTTATACTCTAAAGAAGATCAAAGGGTTGACCTAACTATGCCCTAGTTGAAGTCATGATATAATAAATGAATCATAAAACAAAAAAATGCCTAATTGTTTTCCCTCACAACTATATAATCGACTCACCAAAAAAAAAGCCGTCACAATGCTGACAACAATCTTGTACTTTTCATGCTTTCAGAGTCAGTTACTGAAATTCTAGTCTCCTTCATTTGTTTGTTCTACAATTTTTTCTTCTGTGCATCACAAAATGCATAAACAAAAAATCCTTAAACATTTTCTTTAATTAAGTCAAAATTCGGATCCAAAAACATTTTGTAAAAAAGAAATACAACCTTCTGATCAATCAACTAGTGACACAGAGTGACTACGATTTTTTTTTATAAATAATCAACTAGACCTCCGATTTGAACATTCCTAACTATCAAATTACTCAACCTTCCAACTTCAACAATTCCCAACTATGAAACTACCCAACCTAATGAAACAACCCGACTATCAAACTACCCGACCTTCCAACCACCCGACTTGGAACACCGAGTGGCTATGATTTTTATAAATAATCAGCTCGACCTCCCAACCTCAGAATTTCCTGGTTGTCAAACTACTTGACCTCTAGATCTTAGAATTTCCAATGTATCAAAGTACAGGACCTCCTGATCTTAGCATTGCCCGACTCTCAAACTACTAGTCCTAATGAAACTACCCAACTATGGTATAGTCGTTCACACGATAAAATTATTGTCATAAAACAAAAAGCACCTGAATATCTTACCTCCTAACTATAAAATCAACCCAATATTAAGTTAGATATCAATACCAGAAATATTTTGTAAGAAAAATGTAACCTCCTAACCACTCGACCTTCCGACAACATGACTACCAACTCAGGGTGACTAGAAACGAATATGGCTCGACCTCCCAAGCTTAGAATAAATGGATTTTGGCACTAGTTTTCTTATGCTCTTATGCAACTATTAATTTGTCCTATCAACTCTCTTTTAACCACCTTGTTGCTTGAACTATGGAGATAATACATGTGCGATATACAATTATACAACAGGAGAATCTCGCTGTCCTAATCACAGGTTTTCCCACCCACCATCATTATTGCATTAGGATAATCCTTATCCATTTACTTCTATAAATTTAGTAGTTTTCCCTTTTTCTCCACACTAAGCATCCTTCCTTATTTTTCAAGAATGGTTGCATCATATCCCTTTGGCTTTATAACACTCTTTAGTTGATCTTTTTGCACTCTCCTCATAGACCAAGTGTGCTGCTACATGAACTACTTCCAGCTAATCCTCTTGATTACGAGCTGATCTCATGAATTAATTCCACTAGAAGATCTAAATGAGCACCTCGCCACTCTGTTAATGTTATATTAAGACATTCCATGATGTTACCTCTTCTGAGTTTGGGTGATAGATACATTGAAAAATTACTATCCTGTGGTGCTTCTTTACCTTCGAGTAGGGAGTTCCTCTCATCATGGCATAGGCGTTCCTACAGTTATTATCTAACAAAAGCCTAAAGACACCTTAAATTGGGATTCCACCTCACTAGTCACACACCAAGTATTCTAAAATGATCATGAACTCTCTCAGTAGCTACTCGATACTTCACATGGTTAACCGGGGAACTTGGTTATTGAAAGGGACTTATTATCCTCTTTTCCAAGCTCCCAATGTCGGGAATGAAGCCTGGTGCACAATAAAGGCTAAACCCTATACAATAGCCACAACGAGACATAATCAACCTGAGTACATTCGTTTGATATTTCACATAGTGTTTTCCTATCAGGAAAGTATTTTGTAAATAGATACGTTAATGTACACATTGACTATCACTGTCAAACAAAGTGTATCTGTTATATATTTGACATTAATACAAATATTCTTATCAATCAGTTCTTCTAACTTATCTTATTTATCAAATCAAATAGATCATTGAGTTTGTTAACTTAATTTATTGAATTATTTATGAATCATGATATCATTAAGCATTTAGGAAAATGGTTATGGGACTCTTCTTCAGTCTAAACTTCAGGCACTCTGTAATTACTATTTTTTACTATATTAACATATTTACTTTTCCGTAGAAGCATAGAACACATGTTCCCATGCACAATCATAACCACAATCAATGTACAAATCAGGAAGATAACGGTTCACAATTGCATCACAGATATATTCAAAACAAAACATATTGAACTTGTTATTTATCCATATCTATTACAATGACAATGCATCATAACCCATTAATTGGAAATTGTAATCATACAATATTTATCCTTTTTGTCTATAGTAAAACTAAATCTGGCCCTCTATCCACATCATCTCTTTCAAATGCCTCTCTTTATATTGGAGCAAGTTTACTGTCCCTCCCTTACTACTGCATCCTTGCTGTTGCAATTAGTCCATAAATTTTGTTCCCTTTTTCTCCTTGTATTATTTTAAACAAGCATGGGCCTAAATATTTTCCTAAGACCATTTAAATTCACAAACCATCCCCTTTACTCCATGGACCACTAATCCTTTAATGCCTATCGTCAAGTTCAGGTTTCTTCTTTGGACTATAAATCGTATCATCCTTATAATGAATTCTCCATTCCTAGTTCTACAATCCATGTCCTCAGACTCAAACACATTTTTATTTTGTCATTATAAATATTACAACATATGTACATTATTTTTACAATGCATATAATACTAGAAACTTTGGTGACACTATGACATGGACAATAAAACTCCTGAAAACTAATAACCAGAAAATACCCTTTTTTATTGTCTATTCTTCACTGATCTGATGCAAAGTGAAGAAAATGTCAAATTGATCTAATTGTTTACTTATTTGTTTTGGGAAACAAATTATCTATCAAAATAATAGCTATAAATATTAGTACACAATTAAACCAAAAAAAAAGCAACACAAATGTCATTTTGCAAAAAGATAGCTAAAAGTAATTCTTGCAAAAGCAAACTTGTTTTCCCATTCCATGTAAATAAATAGCAATAAAAATAGAATGATCTCAAGAAAAAAAATGATATTATCAAAAATTCATGTTTTTCTTCAATTAAGAACAATCTATAAAATTACACATAGAAATTAAGATTCAATACTTTGAAATTAGGAACTAAAATGGAATAGATTGGTATTACTTTCAAAATACTTGGCCTTATTTTTTTTTTTTGTTTTTAGCAATTAATTAGGCATGAACTTTGCTTGTGTATATGAACTTGAGCTATAATTTCATCTTCTTCTTCACATATAGCATTATAACTAAATAAACTAAGAACTACATGCACATGAATCATGTAAACAAATAAGCAGTGACATGCCACCATGTCGCTCTTTTTATAATAATGGTTATAACTTACAATTATAAAGTTTTTTTGCAATGATTAATTTAAGGTTAAAATTTCATTTTTATTATTTAATACAATAGTGATTTTTGTAATATAATGACTATTATAAGAACAAACATAATGTAGGGTAGACATGAATTTTTTTGTTATGCGTATTTGAGCATGTGTTTTTTAATCATAGGAATACACAAGGAGCCAAATGATGAGGGAAACATCCTCAAAACCCACAAAGATAGCTTGGTTTCAAAGAGGGGAAAATTAAGCACCAATAAAAGTAGTTACATTAGGACTTTCTAAGGTCATGGAAGAATGATTGAGATGCCAATTTTAAAAGGATCAAGTGAAAGTGTACCAAAGTAGTTGGATCTCATCAAAGGGTTTAAGATGGACCAAATCAAGTGAGCACAAATTAGAGCAGGAGGAAAAATATATATAAATCCTCATAGATCAAGTTGTAGTTAGTGATAGAGAGAGAGGGACCAACATGCTGTCAAAATGATATTTGAAGTCCCAATGTATAATGTGATGTAATTTAGATATGTCTAATTCTGAATGAATTTTGACATGTCTTGTGCAATCTCTGCAAATTTGCATTGTAATATATTTATCCTATGAAGAAATATAAAGAAGAGTGTTGATGGGTCTCATTTTTTTGTGTCTATGATTGAATGATGATGTGTGCGTGTGTCCCTTAAACTTTTTTGAAGTTATTTATTAAATTCTTTGTTATGCATCTAAATATTGTGCCCAAAGGTTGGTTGAAGGTCTGTGAGTGGTTATCATATTAATGTATAATTTATATATTGAGAAAAAACTTGTCACTTTATAAATTCCCCACATATCATTAAAAGTCTCGGCATGCCTCATGTGAGACCTTCTTCCCTCGTGGAGGATTTAAAATGAAAAATCATTTTGTTGGCACCCTATGATCAAACTCTCGATGAATGTTAGAAATTTTATGCCAACAAATTATTTTGTTGTCAAGAGCTTGAAGGCCATCAGGGTCTATATAATGGTGACTAGAATTCTCAAGAGTAGCATCCAAGAATGGTGTGAAAAGAAGATTCACTAATTTGTTCTTCACTAGGATCAATTGAGACAAAAGAAATTGTATTGGGTTAAGGATGAGATACTATTGGCAGAACCAACATGCGATTAGTATGAAATATTTTGGTGTAAATTCCCTAATTAATTATACCATTGGTTGAGTAGATTGTATATCAAATAGGGAATTGAGAACCTTGATTGACTATTTAGAACCTAGACCACATATCGCTTCATTTCTTTAAACTAACTAGATACGGAATTAACTAGGCTTGTTGATTGGTGGGTATAGGCCACTTTAAAGGGCTATACCATTGAAACTACTATAGAGAATCACCAATCACTATTTAAAGTTGAAGTAGTGTTTAAGTACAGGTTGTAGGGAATATTGTTAAAATAAATCTCGTTGGATTGAGGTTCTTATGGTGGAAGAGAGGCTACTATCATTCTAAGAAACCAACATGGTAGCATAAAACCCTTGTACTAAAGGTAGGGTTTATGGGAGAGATGCTAGCTAGTTGCAGAAGATGAGAGAAAGATGTAATGGATGCAGAAGAGTTGTAGAAAGCAAATGATTTTAGGGAACTTAAAAGAGAAAAAATCATTGATGAGTGGTGGGAAAATATGTTCCAAGAGATTAGGAGATGTCAAGAGAACTGCAACAGATAGGAAAAGTGTTGAGTAGTATGAGGTTGAAGATAGGATGAATGGTTAGCCCAGAGTTATGAAATATTGAAGACGGTGAAGTATATAATTATATTGAAATAAGATAATCTAGAAGAGATGGGATCAAAGATAACAATAGAGATAGTGGAACCCAGTAGGATTCAAAAGGAAATTGGACAACAAAAATGGCAAGTCAATCAGCCACAATGATTGATCAAAGTACTCTTGTGGATGAAGAGATTAATTTTTTCATGTGCTAGTTATTTCTTGAGGATGATTCATTCCCCACAAGTAGTAGTCTACAACATAGTGGTGGAGCTAGTTCTCTCCCTTTGCTCTGCTTAGTACTTTATCAAAATCATGTCAGTTTTGTTTCAAAACTAGTTAAAACATTGAAATTTCAAAAATTTAATAGATTATACATAGTTGGTATCTCTATTGGTTCTAGTAGTTCTCGTTTTAGTATTTAATCGTAGCCCGCAACTGTTTCACAACTTGGTTCACAAGGTTTTATTCTAATTCTTCCTAGTCACATACCAATGGCAAGAAATGTGATGGAATAATTCACCCACTATCCTTAGTTTGTTAGTCAAGGATACATAGATACAGAAAAATATTGGTACCTATGTGAAGCCATTTCGAGGGCTAGGACAACCCTTGACGACTCAAAAAAGTATTGAGTTCTAAAAAATTTTGAGGGATAAAGCGCTTTAGTGGAACATTAAGTCGTCAGAAAAAAATCAGAGTCGACTTTTAGACATGGTTACACAAGAGTTTATTAAGGAATATAAACTCTCGAGGATAGAGAAGCAATGTTTAGCTGAATTATGGGAAATCAGACAACGAGAAGGGTATTTCATGGGCATATATGCAACGGTTTAAGGATGAAATTGGAAAGTTGACTTATCCCATTCATCCTCATCACAAGAAATATTGGTTTATTAAGGCTTTGTTGTTGTTAACCAGAATTCCTTTAACATAGTAGAAGTTATATGGATTACAAGATGCCTTGGCACAGACTATGAAGCTTAAGGCAATGGTGGGGTACACTAACGACTACAATTCAGTCTCTTGATCTAGTGAATGTTCTATCATTGGTCTATGCCCTAAGATAACTAATCTATCTAAGAGATAGAAGGACATGCATGTTGTGATAACATCTCATCTGTAGGTTTAGTGCATTATTTTTCATGTTGAATGGAATCATGCTACTAGTTTTGCAAGGTCACGAGGTGCAGGGCCTTCCACAGTGCATATGGGGCCACCGCCAACACCACTAGGAACTATCGCAGTGATCATGCAAGTTTCAACCATTGATCCTTATCAAATCCATACTTAGTATCATGCATTTCCTAATCACCAAGGTAGGTTTTCCAATGAATATTCTGAAATATGTCACACTTATGGTCATGCCCCTCATCTGTTTCCTATTTTTTATAAGTATTCTAATGTTCCAAAAAAATAAAAGTTTGTGATTTTTGTGGATCTCTGACTCACCATACAGACCAGTGCAAATATTTGGATGTTGTAGCTGACCTCCTCATCTGCACTTTATTTCGAGTCAATGAAACTCCTCGATAGTGAGGAGGAGGTGGAATATGAAGGGGGATATCTGGAGATAGAGTTTTGGTTATGTGCTACAATTTCAATCAAGAAGGCCACGATTTTCATGATTATCCAATGCCAAGAAGGACTTGGTGTTATAATTATCAAGTAAACACTCATGTTACTGAAGATTGTCCATAATTAATTTCTTGTTCAGATGAATCCAACTAATAAAGGGGTATTAATATGATTAATTCAGAGTTGAGAGAGCATGAATCAATTCCTCATCCTAACATTAATACTATTACCAAATGAGGTAAATACAATGGATTCAATAGAGAGGTGCATGAGCAACCTACAGTAATAAATTTTGTATCTTCAAAGAAATCATATGACCCTATTTAGCACAAAGAAGTATTTCGCTCATATTTTCAAGTAGTTTATTTCTTCTTATGGTGCTTGACTAAAACAACATGAAAATTTTTAAATGAAGATCACTAGACCTTCAAAGAGACATCTCAACCTATCATGGAATGGTTTAAGTTATTTTTCATATTATTAGTGATGAGAAGTTATCTGTGAAGTTGTGGAACAAAATTAAGACTAGTTTAAAGGATGAAGAATTCTTAGAATGGCATCTTTTAGCTAACTTGCTTGAGAAACATTCCAAACATGTCCATAATTTTTAATGTAAAATTTCTTGGAAGGTGTACCAAAAACACTTCACTTAAGTCAATAGGAAACACGTGACCCTAACAACAATTTGTGGCTACTTACGCTTCAGATCTATGATAAAACTTGGAAAAACTGCAACAAAACAACTTATACGATCCAAAACAGTAAACACCAATATATATGCCAATGTAATAACCCAAATGAAAAGACTTTAAAATGAATAAATATTTTATTGATAACACTTGGTGAAGGATATCTGCAAAAGGGCCCACAAATCCCCGTTCATGGGATGGGTCTTTTTATGTCCTTCATGCTTAAGTAATCGGTTCTCTCTCTCAATATGTGAAAAACCAAAACAATGTGGAGAACTCAAATGGGAGCTCAAGTGGAAAGAGACAATAATAGTCATGATGATAATGATCATGGTGAGGAGGGAATGGAAAGCCCTCCTATTTATAACAAAGTATTGAGTTAATCTCGAAAATGGAGAATAATAAAATAATATTGACCAAATCAAGATCTAACCATTAGGAACACTTTATTATATTTTTTGGAGAGGGAAAAGATATTTTAAATGGTCAAATATCTTTATTTAGAAATAGTTAACAAATAAAATGATTAATTAATTATTTCATGGGGATTAAGAATGGTGTGAAATAGGAATAGTTATTAAATAGTGATTTAACGATTATTCCAATAATGGGAATAAGGAGTAATAAATAAATAGGGTTTTATTTAATTATTCCTAGGGGATTTAGTCAAATGTGACAAGGAATAATTACCAAACAATGATTTAATAATTATTCTTAGAGAAAATTAAATAAATAATGATTTATTCAATTATTATCATGGGTTTCTTTTATTTTAATCAGAAAATAATTTAATAAAAATGGTTTACTAAATTATTTCCCATGGCGAAAGTGAGTTTACTATGGTAAAACTAATCCTACATGGTGTATTTCGAACCACCTAGTTAGAAATGGCTAGGTGATCATTTTTTGGTGATAATAATCGCAACAAGAGAAGAACATGAAAGGAGCTCCATATTGATTCCCAAATTGTCAGATACTAGATCAAAGATACTATGTTGGATCTAGGATCTGATGTGAATAATTTGCGGCGGAAAACTTGGGAAGCATTGGGAAGACCAAAGTTGGTGTTCTCTCATATTCAACTACACATGCCCAGCTAGTACTACATTTATCCTAGTGTCATTTGGAGGATGTGGAACTTGATATTTCTAGAGTGAAGACATATCTTAATTCTTAGGTCATTGATATTATGGGTGACAAAGATCCTTATGTAGCTCTATTGGTAGTACACTGGGCATTTGAAATATATGTTTTTATTGATCTTAAGTGAGATACTATGACCTTTGAAGTGGATGGAGTTAGATTCATCAAACCATTATATCCCTATCAATGATCTGTATTTAAATAGGAATTCAAAAAATTACAAATATAACCATAAACACAGAGATGCATCAGAAATAAAACTTCATTTCATTAATATCAAAGAACTGAAATATGCTTACATACAGAATGGAAATAAACTGGTTGGGGCATTGGTAGCTTATCTCTAAGAAGAGATGTGGCAACCAAATTCCTCTAAACTCTATTACAATGAGTCTCAGAGGCCTATTTATTATTGAGAAACAATGGAAAATCCTAAACACCCAAAAGCCTAACCCTAGGAGATGAAGCACCAAAACTATGGGCCCCGTTTGGGTAAATTGATACATCAACATCCTAGGGTCATAGCTTGGGCATACAATGTCTATTTGATGTGCACAATACGTCGTTAGAAATATATATATGAGGACTACAACTTTTGAGAGGCAAACATTAGATTGTGCCAATGCTGGCCTCGGTTTTCCCAAAAAACTTCGTTTAGGGCCTCAAAATGGCTCCAAAATTTCAGGATCCGAGAAACTCCCATAAAAACTAAACTATGCTACAATTAAGGAAACGAAAAAACTGAAAGAAACAATGTGGGTGCCCCAGTCGAATAGGCAGGTGGCCACCAATATCCACCTATATCATTCCTCCCCCCTTAAGTAGCAATGGTCCCAATTGCATTGAGTTCCTCCATGAGATGAGGAAACTTCTGCTGAACTTGATCCCTGGTGAGCCACTTGCCCTAGTGAAGGAGTTGGCCTGCTTTGACAACTCGATACAGTTGGATCCTTTTCTATCGGGTGTTATTCATCTGTGTGTCCATGATCCAGTCAGTTGTGTCTTATTCCATGGAGTCAATATTTAACTCTGTCGGTGTGAATTTTTGCAATGTCTAATGTGTCCAACAATGGTGGGACATATGGTCAAAGGGAGTCCACATTGAACACTAAGTGCAAGATAAGGAATGGGGAAATTTTGAGCTCAAATGCATTATCTCCCACAACCTTGGTAAGGTTTCAAGGACCATATTCGAGTGGTCATATTTCTAATAAGCTCCAATAATGAGTTCTTTCTGCAAATGCAACCTGAATTTGTCACCCACTTGAAACTTCTCTGGCACCTGATGTTGATCATGTCGCTTCTTTTACTTGGCATTTGATTTCTCTAGAATATTGCGGACCTTCTGTTGGATGTGATTAATGTGCTCAATGAATATTTTTTCCTTGTCAGCTTCGGACCGGACATGAGATGAATCTTCCTATGTAGCTGCAAATGGTATGGCCAGATTAATCGGACGCAGTGGCTAGAATCTAAAGCCCACCTTAAAAGAGTTGTGGCTAGTCGAGTTGTGGAGAGCCTGGTTATAGTTGTGATGGACAAGGGGGAGGCCCTCATCCCATGTGTGTGCATGCTTTGATTTGTACATGCGTGAAATGTGTACGATCATGTTGTTTATAGCCTATTTCTAGCCATTAGTTTGGGGATGGAAAGCTCTGGATTTAGTGAGCTTGGATTCCAGCATCGACGAGAGACTGGACCAAAATGTACTAAGGAACCTTCTGTCCTGATCTGAGATGATAGACTGTGGGATCCCAAAGTGTACCCACACTCGTTCAAAGAAGCATTTAACAGTGGCTTCTAATGTGATATTCTTCTTGCAGGCCACCATAATAGCCATCTTTGAGAATCTATTGACAACAACAAAAACACAGTCATTGTCATGATTAGTAGAAGGAAAGACTGACATGTAATGCATGGAGATGGATTCCGAAGGTCGACTACAGATAGGCAATGGAGCATAGAAGCCTTACTTCTTGATGATTGGTTTGTTAATGGTGTGCAGTGAGTGCAAGATCTGATGTATTTCCCAACATCTTGTCTAAGATTCAACCAATAGAAATACTTCTATAGTAGTGCCACTATTTTCTCAACCCTGAAATCCCCAGTAACCCAACTATAGTGCTCTTCCCAAATCATCTTGTCATGCTCTCTTGAAGGAACACAAAGGTGTCCTAGGTGGCATAATAATGCATCCTGGAAGTGAAAATATGGAACTTACTGACCCTCCAAGAGCATCTGGTATGTGTGGCAGCATTTTGGGTTGCTTTTGCAGTGAAGTGGAATTTTAGAAGTCTCGTGCCCATAAGAGTTGAGCATGGTTGTTAACGCCATGATCAGTGGTTGGCTGAGGTAGTCTGAAACATTATTGGTGTTTCCGTTCTTGTACTTGATATTCAAATGGAATTATCGCAAGTATGTGGACCACTTCTGATGGCAATTATTCTATAACTTCCGTTGCATATGTATGAATCGCAAGCATTGGTGGTCTATGTGGATGACCGTTTCCTTCCCCAAAATGTAATTCTTCCATTATCGACAGGCCTGCACAATGGAATACATATCTTTTTCATAAGTGGTATACTTATGGAATGTGTTCAGAAGTGTCTCACTATGATATGCCAATGGATGCCCTTGTTGAGTAAGGACTGCCATAATAACATAGTTAGAGGCATATGTCTCGATCTCAAATGGTTGTTACAAGCCTGGTAATGTGAGCACTGGTGTAGAGAAGAGGTGATGTTTCAACTCTTTGAATGCCTACCGTTGAGATTCAGACCAAAATAAATTTTCTTTCACTCCTCCCTTGGATAGTTGAGTCAAGGGCCAAGTGATATGAGAGAACCCCAACATGAACCTGTGCTAGAAATTGGCAAGACCCAGAAAGATGCGGAGCTCTGTCAGAGTGGTTGGGGCTGGCTAATCCCAAATGAATTGGATCTTGGATGGATCCACATTCACCCATAATTCATCAATAATGTATCCCAGATACTGAACTTGGGTCATGCCAAAACTACATTTCTACAAATTGGCACACAGGGTGTGTTGCCACAGTGTTTGGAGAAACTGTCAGATGTGGTGGAGGTTCTCTTCCCAACTATGGCTAAAGATCATGATGTAATCTAAGAATACCACTACAATGAGTTGGTGAATGGCCCCAATATGTCATCCATCAACCTCATGAATTTTTCAGGAGCATTCGTCAACCCAAAAGGCATAACCAGCCATTCGAAAAGGCCCTTCTTGGATTTGAAGCCAATCTTCCACACATTGGAGGGTTTGATTGGTACCTGGTGATATCCAGACTTCAAGTCGATCTTGATAAACTATTTTCCCCCCTTGAGTTAGCCCAGAGGGTCATCAATCCATGGGATTAGGTACCTATTCTAGACAGTGATCTTGTTCAGCGCCCGATAGTCAATACAGAGTCTCCAAATCCCATCCTTCTTCTATACCAATAGGATCGAGCTCCCATAGGGTGATGAACTTAGTCGGATGTGACCTTTATGCAATAGCTCATACATTTTCCTCTTGATTTTGTCATTTTCCATAACAAAGTGTCAGTAGATTGGTCCACTAGGAAATGATGCACCTGGGGTCAAATCGATGGAGTTCTTGACCTCACAGTGTAGAGGAAACCCTATGAGCAATGTGAAGATGTCGTCGTACTCCTACATGACCTTGTCCATCTATTCTTTTCATGTGGTGGTGCCCTATCTAGAGGTCGTGGCCATGGTCTTCTTCTTTCCCTGAGAACGTATCATCAATAAAACAAATTTTCCAGTTTTGGAAATGAGCTTACTACCTTATTTTGCTGTAATCAAAGAGATGGTGGTAGGTGATGCTACCTCTAGTATCCTATAAAACTTATTTTCCAATGTAAAAATAATAGCGCAAGGCCTTGACTCATACACATCATGTCACTTCCACAACTATGGTTGGCCTAATAATATGTCACAAACATCAAGAGGAGAAACGTCACATGATACCTCATCCGTGAAGGGCTTGATGTTCTATGGAAGGCGACACTACTAGCTGACGCGAATATCCTCTCCTTGGTGAAGCCACCTGATGGTGTAATATTTTGGGTGTGATGTGGTCAGTAAGACTAGTTGTTTCATGACCTCTGCTAAAATGAGGTTCTTTTGGCTCCTGCTATCGATAATGAACTGTAGCGAGGAACCCTTTACCCACATCTAGGAGTGGAAGAGAGGGTCCTCTTCCTCTTGATCTTCGGGTTCCTCCTATAGGATCTTCACGGTGGAAATGATGGAATTGGGCTCCGCATCAATAATATACTTCCCTTTGTAATTCCCTTGTCAGGTTCTGACTCAAAGTCAGAACATGCATCTGATTCAGAAGCCTTTAGCATGGCCACCAGTGACTACTTGGCTCGGCACTCACTTGTGTTGTCAGTGGAGCACTTATGAAAGTCACACCACTTTCCCATGTCCTTTTTCGACTTCACATTTTTTTCTTTACTTGCGACTTTGGTCAGTTGTCCTAGGATGCCCCACCTTGGGTTTTTCCTTTATTTGGTGGTTTGGGGGCACTTTTTCCTTGCTTTGGATTCCCATATCCAAAGTCTCATTTTTTCTATTTAAGCTTATTATCAATCTTGAAAGTGTATCGGTACATCATGTCGAGCGGGGAGATGTCTAGGAACTCCATCTCTTCTTGGATGTACCTATGTAGGTAGTTGTGGTACTTAAGCACCAAATGTTTCTCAGAATCCTTGATACCTAACTTCGTGCAAAGGGTATGAAAAACATTGGTAGTCCACTTTATGTATTTATCCTCATAGCTCTTGATAGGGTAGTACTACTCTTTGATGGTGTCCTAGAACAAATTACAATAGGGTTTCATTGAAAATAGTGAGGGTGTACTTGTATCCTTCTTCTCACAGTAGGTTTCCCACCAATCCTTGAGATGGGGGGCCACTTTGACAAGAGAAAAAGTAATCTTTTCCAGACTAGAAAAATCATGAACAAAAAATATCCTTCTAGTAGATTTAACCATTTACCTATGGCATTTGCATCTATTTGGCCCTCAAATATGGGAATGTCAAATTTTACTCTTACCTTAAAAGGAATGGCACCTCCAAAGTGGCTGCTGGATGTGGATGTGCCACTGATGGGAAACTGTTGAAGGGTCTGGGAAAAGTTAACCAACATCGTGTTCCTTTGTTTCTCAAGGGCCTCCTCAAGCAATATTTTGATAGGACCTCCTCCTCCCTCATCTTTCTTTTCTTATGGGCAGTTGTTAAGTTTTTCGAGGCTAATCTTACAAAGGTTCAGCCTGATCGAGCCCTAACTCCTTATACCCCGACCTCATTGGGAACATGCAAAGAAAAACAGAGAAAGAGTAGTCTGTTCTGATACCACTGATCCAAATTTAAACAATGATACAGAAAGTTATAGATATAACCATAAACATAGAGATGCAACATAAATAAAACTTAATTTCATTAAAATCAAAGAACTGAAATATGCTTACATACAGAATGGAAATAAACTAGCTCGGGCACTGGTAACTTATCTCTGAGAAGAGATGTGGTGGCTACATGCCTCTGAACTTTGTTACAATGAGGCTCGAAGGCCTATTTATTATTGAGAAAGAATTGAAAACCCTAAATGTCTAAAAACCTAACCCTAAGAGATGAAGCACCAAAACTATGGGCCCTATTTGGGTAAATTGGTACATCAACTTCTTGGGGTCGTAACTTTGGCATACAATCTCCATTTGATGTCCACAATACCTTGTTAGAAATATATATCCAATGATTATAACTTCTGAGTGGCCTACATTGATTAGTAACCCATGTTGTCCTTGGTGTTTCGAAGAAATGTTGTTTAGGGCCTCAAAATAATTTTGGATGTTTAGCACCTGAAAAACTACAAAAAATAGTAAATAGTGCTACAATTAAGGAAACTAAAAAACTAAAAGAAACAATGGTGGGGGTCTAATTGCAATAGGTGGGTGGCCACCAATATCCACCTAGATCAATGAAGTTCCAAATATTACAGAGCCCATTCATGTTGTAGAAGAACCTAATATTCTATGTTAGTTATATTAGCTAACTACAGGGAAGAGGGAGGATTACATTAACCCTATAGCGGATGGTTGTCTAAACTAGAGGAGTGTCCAACATACTGAAGCTAGGTCAAATGTTGTGATGGATGACTAGAAAGAAGGAAATCATGAGCTACACTCCAGACATTGTGCAACTATTCGTTGTGCTCGATGGATCGACACAGACATAAGGGATTATCAGAGTTTTCATGGTATTGGATTTGTTGCTAATTTTATTAAATAAGTTGAGTTACATATTTAGGAAATGCAAGGAAATTATTTACTAGATATTGTTGTACAAGAAACCGCTACGTGATGGTGGGGATTTCACCACAACCAACTTTAGAATTGGAACTCTATTAAGTCTCTTATTCTATGCAAATTCAGAGTTCCTGAAAAGAGATCATATGTTATTCCTATGCATGGAGACTATACTAGCCCCTGGAAGAATATTCATATTTGCATTGTTGTTTGGACAAAGGTTGGGTTTTATTTTCAGTTATGGGAGCATTAATTTATTCATATGTTGGACACATTTCCCCAAGCATGGTATTTAAAAAAAATGAAGAGACAAAAAACTAGTTGGGATGCATTGATACTTCAACTATGTAGTGACTTTTCTTTCTCAAATGAAGATGTGAACATAGATGAAGCTTTGAAATAAATTAAGAGGGTAGTATTCCCCACTAGAAATCCTATTTCCATGTTTATCGGCACCGAATATTGCAGAAATCTATATGAATAAGGGTTCCAAGAAGTTATTTCTTTTGGTAAAATTAATAAAAAAACCTTAACAGGGTGAGTCAGAGGAATTGAGGAATTTATCCTTCAATAATTCCAAATAAAAAAAGAGTATTAAAGATGATCTTGGAAAAGATGCCCCGCATCTGAAACCTTTGAAGTTACGTAAGCATAATACTGGAACTAAAGAAAATCCCAAGCTAGCTTCTATTGGTGAATACTGGGATGAAAAATGACTAAGGAAATCTTTGATTTGTTGAAATAATATGAAAATATTTGTATTGCGTCAATTTAAAACTCTAAGGTATAAATGATGTTTGTGAGAAATGAAGATTTTTTTAAAACCTCCTGTGAGACCAATCAAACATTTACTATACCATTTGAATCGATGAGACAAAGAGAAGGTTAAGAAGGAAATAGATAAAATATTGGTTGTGGGTCTTATATTTCCAGTTGATGAAGATGAATGGATTAGACAAATTATTCTCTGAGACAAGAAGGATTTATATGATGTCAAACTTTTTGTAGATTATTGAACTCTTATTAATTCATGTCTCCATGCCCACTCCTTCCACTGATGAAGTGTTAGACAATGTTGTGGGTTAATAATTTTATTCTTTTATAGATGGTTTTTCTGGATTTCATCAAGTTTTCATTGTTCAGGAGGATAAAAAGAAAACCAATCTTAAGGAGTCTGCATTGTTAAGGACGATAAAGTCTAACACCGGTCTTATCATTGAATGGGTTTCATATGCTTAGCATGTTATGCCATTCGATCGTAAGAATGCTCCACCTATTTTTGCCATAATAGTTATTGTTTCAGTCAAGGAGTATAAATTTATTGAAGTTTATATTGATGATTGGATAGTTAATAGCCTATTGAAAAAACATTCTAGTTTGTTTTGGTTTATGTTTGATAGATTTGTAGAGAATTGTTGATCTCATTGAATTTAAGGAAGTGTATTTTTGTTTTTCCACTTGGTATATTGTTGGGACATATTGTATGCAAATATGGTGTATATGTAGATCTTGCTAAATTTATGGTGATTTTGAATATGCCACCTCCTACAAGTGTTAAATAATTGTCATCTACATTGTGGAATATGGTTTATTATTGAATATTTATCTGCATCTATGCTCTCATCACTACTCCATTGGAGAATCTCCTAAATAAGACTAAATGATTTAAATGGATTGTTTAGTTATATGTTGCTTTTCACACTCTAAAAGAGAAGCTTGCAAGTTCCCAATACTAGTCTATCTAGATTGGAATAGATGATTCCATGTATATATTGATGCATCTAGAATTGATTTAGGTGTCATTATGACACAACATGGTGAAGGTAATCTTGATCATCCTATTTACTTTTATAGCAGAGAGTTTTCTAATGGTGAAAGAAATTATACAACAACTAAGACATAGGCCCTTACTATGGTATATTCACTTTAGAAGTTTAGGCATTATTTACTTGAAGGTTCTTTCAAGTTCTTCATCGATTATTTTTCATTGAAGTATTTTGTTAACAAACTTGTTCTAGAAGGAATAATTTTTAGATGGCCTCTATTGATTCAATAATTTTTTTTTGAAGTTGTTGTCAAGCAAGGAGACTCTAATGTAGGCTCAAATCACCTTTCTTGCTTGGAGTCTGGGGAAGCAAGAGGGTTGATTGATGATTGGAAACCTAATGCTAACTTGTTTACAAGTGAAGTTGTTCCATATTATCTTTAAGACATTACATTATTCTTAGCAATTGGTTAGTGCCTATATGACTATTCTACTACCCAAAAGAAACATTTAGTGGTTCGAGAAGCAGATTATTAGTTGATTGTAGGTGAGTTATAAAAGACGAGGCCTTATCCGGTATTAGAAATGTACCTTATACCATGAGAGGAATGATGTTTTATGGGAATGTCATTATGGTGTTGCGGGAAACCATATCAAGGTTAAAGAAACCACAAGGAATGTGTTGCAAGATAGACTACGGTGGCCAAATCTCTTCAAATATACAAAGGAGTATGCTTGGAAGTGTGATGTGTTCAAAAGAGTCAGGATGCCTTTGCAACATGATGAGCTTCCACTACATCCTATGAGAACTATTAAAGCTTTTGAAAAAGGGGTTGTTGATTTTTTTTGCCCTATAAACCCTCATATGTGACATTCACATGCTCGTTATATTATTACCACAACTAATTACTTGATGTGATATGTTGAAGCAAGCATTGTCAAAGATTATATTGCTAGTAATGCAACCAGATTCATATTTGAGAAAATTCTTATAAGATTTTATTTTCTAAGAAGCCTCATAAGTGATCATGGGTCATACTTGTTCAGTGGAACTATTTCCACTTTAACACGGCAGTTCATGATTGAGCACCACAAAAGTAGCCAGTATCATTTGGAAGAAAATGGGATAGTTGAAACTTTTAATAAGATATTGGAGAAGGGACTTACTAAGGTTTTTTATACTAAATGAGATGATTGGGATTAATGGGTTCTTTCTACATTATGTTCTTATCACACTACCATAAGAAAACTACCCAAATATGCTCATTTTCAGGTTGTATATGGCAGAGGAGCTATCATACCTTCTGAATTTTTTTGTTCCAAAATTATTCATTGTGTAAGCCACCAAAACATCTGATGATGAATCTATTGTCAAGTGTTTACAAGAATTATGGGAGTTGGACAAGAAACAATTTCTCAAACATTTTCTCCAGAGAATTGAGAATGAAAGCAAAAATGCTTGACACAATCTACATATTAAAAAAAAGTCTTTTTGTGTGACAAATCAATTACTGCTATATTATAGTAAGTATCTTAAGTATCCAGGAAAGTTACAGATATATTGGTTGCGTACCTCCATTGTTGCAGAAATAAGAGAATATGGAGTGGTAAGGCTGACACAACTTGATGGAATTATTTTTAAAAAACCTTGTTGGGTGAATGACATATGCCTACATCCCTATTGTGGTCACTAAAATCATTCTGGTTTCTCTAATCTATGTTAGAGAGCGCAAGTTAGGTTTATGATTGAGTCAGTTGCATCATTTAATTAGATAGTCTATTTGCATCAATCATATTTTTCTTTCTTTGTTTCATCCAACCACAATCCATTCTTCCCAAGGAGGTACATATTGTTATTCTTGTCAATTATTGAGTCACTTAATGTGCTTCTTTTCTAATACCAAGTTTTTTCCCTGTAACAATCCATTTGTTATGATTTTTTATCTGGTTTAAAGCATCAAAGTACTTTAAATTATATTTATCATCGTGGCATGTTGCTTTTGGTCATCTGCATCGTGTATTGAGGATTTTTTTCCTATATGTCATTACTATTTAAATCATCCTGATTTTGTTATGTTAACTTATTGAATTCCCAATGGTCCAGTCCACCATTGCAAGTGTTACCTTTAACCTATACGCACTGAGTATCAAAGTATCATTATTCATTTCCAATTTCATAATATTCTTAGGACTTTTGCATTTGATTCCATGTTTAACCCCTTTGTATCCTAATTCTATCACCATCCCCTTATTTATTTTTCCGATTGTCATCAACCTCCCACCATGGTTCACCCTGCTAATACGTCTATTCCTTCCAACTTCTTGGATGATCGCATTGAGGCAACGAAAGGGATATTGGTTAAGTATGTCAAGGAAACCTTGGTTTATAATAACCTATCATACCCATATTTGTTTCTATCCCTTTTTTTAGAGGTGTACATGTATTCAACTCCCACTCCTTCTGTAGAAATTGTTTCAACCCCTCCACAGGTCTACCATTTTGAAATTGTGATATTTTCTCGTATTTGGGGCTACATGTGAAGTTATGAAATGCACAAAGTTCCTTATTAGAATAGATCACTATGTCTTGATAAAGAGTATCCAATGCATGTTGAAGATATTCAAAAACTTAATGGGTTTTCCATACATGACCAATATGTCTCCACAACATTTTAGAGCACTTCAAAGTGAGGCAAGAAAATAGGAAATGTCATTCTGTATGAGTAATGTGGCACTAGACACAAGGGTCATGGAGTTGTTATTGACACAATCAACAATGATAGGGAAATTTTTCACACTCCATCATTGCTGGAAAAGTTACAAGGCACTATACTCAAGGTGAATCACATTAGACACCATTTTTGTAGCAAAATTTTGTTTATAACGGGAAACACTAAATTGTTGTGAGTCTTTACTAGATGAAATTTATGCTGCATGCGAGGATGTGTGCAAGAGGGACACATGATTTATTTATGGATATCTAATAGTGGCCATTGAGATGATTAAGTATTGTGCTCTTGGGGCTCAATATTTTGCTAAAGTACCAGATGAAAAATCTCTCACTCTTGCCTATGCTCCATGGCACATTTGTGTTGATTCGGTAAATTGAGATCACAATGAAAATTCCTTTGAATATTGGTACAACAAGATTGTCGAGGGCACTAATCTACGTCCATTTCAAAAAATTATGCCTAAAAAATGTCATTTGGAATTAGCCACAAAAGAACATATCTTCAGCCAAAAATTGCTAATAAAGACACCAAGATGTGAGCTCTACCATATTACATGTATGAAGAGGCGTTCTACCATGAAGTTATGTCCTAGCTAGGAGTTTAGTGTATGAAGGAATCTAAGGGGATTTCGTACTCTCCCAATGCTCTAAAACCCATCAATATATCTTGTCATGCTCCCTCATCTTCCATGAAGAAATCATTTGAACCAAAATCTGATTTTTAGCCTATGATCAAGTGATTCCCTACTAAGTTCACATGCTACAACCTTTTCTATACCTAACACAATTCCATTTCAATGTCTAAGTTCTAAACCTCCAACTTTCCCTTTAGTTCGATGAGCCCTATATCTTCAACACCTAGTACCAGTGCTGACATTGATCCTAATATTTCCTTATCTATTGATTCTCTTTCTTTTCACAAAAAAAAATTGCAAAGTTTGAATCCAAGCCCCCTCCTTCTTTTGCTAGTTCTTCCACCACTATTAATATCCTTGACCATGAGCTTAAATATCCCATTTGACCTACAACCATTGTTGAGGAATGCACTATCCCCTCACCCACTACATCTCTACCACATAGTAATGCATCGCCACCTCATATTACCACACCCTATGAAACCATTCCTAATGGCCCTTCTCAACATTTTGACTTGGAACATACACTACAACAAAACCCTATGATTAGCATCCATTTTTTCTTCCTTTTGCATGTCTAGAGACCATTTTTGGTGCTATTTGCATCCATTTATCAAATATGGTGCAAAAATTGATGCAAAATTTGCACCATGTTTTGCACTAAGTATTACAACAGGTTTAGCACCCGATATTGCAATAGGTTTTGCACCAGGTTCTTCACTAGGTTTTATGGCAAGTTATGTGCCATCCTGTGCACAAGGTTTCATTCCAATTTTAGCATCAAGTTTGGCACCTTATTGAGTTTCACCTATTTTTGTATCCTCTACTGCATCCACATTTTGTGCCTACACTTGCTTCAACATTTGCATCATCTTTTGTATCCTTTTTTTAAATAAATTTTTTCATCCATTTTTGCATCCTTATTTGCATTTCCTTTGTGCCAAGTTTTGTTTCGAGGTTTGTTTCTAACTTCGCATCTATTTTTGAATCTACTTTTGTTGCATCCACTTTTGCATATTTTTCTTCATCCATATTGACATCCTCTTTTGCATCTATTATTGTGTCCACTATTTCATCCAATTTTGTTGTGCCACAATTTGTGCCTAGTTCGACACCTCTCTTTGTACCCACTTTTTCTTCTAATGTTTCATCCACGTTTTCATCCTCATTTGCATATAGGTTTTCATGGACTTTTACATTTATTTTTGCATCCCTTTTCATATCCATTTTCACATCAATATTTGCATAAGGTTTTGTGTCTCATTTTTCATCTACTTTTGCATAAACTTTTGTTGCACCCTCTTCTACATCCAATTTTTCATTCACTTTTGCACCCATGTTTATGTCCACTTTTGCATATTTGTTTGCATAAAAGCTTGCTTCCTTTTTTTCATATATCATTACATCCACTTTTGTTGTACCATAATTTGTGCCATTTTTTTCAATTATAGTTGTACCCATGTTTGCTTCCAATGTTGCATCCATGTTCACACCCTCTTTTGCATCCAATATTTGCATCAAATATTGCATCTCTTTTTGGATCCACTTTTGTATCAGTTTTATGCATTGGGTTTTGCGTCTCATTTTGTATCTACTTTTGCATGTAGTTCCATTGCATCCAATTTGGTTTTGCATAATGCAGTCATGTTTGCATCCACTTTTACATCCCTTTTTACATCTTATTTTACATCTAAGTTTGCATATTTTTTTGTGTCCATTGTTATATCCACTTTTGTTGTGCCATAATTTGTACCATATCTTGTGCCTATTTTTGCAACCCACATTTGCTTCCACTTTTTCATTCCTCCCCTATTGCATCCAATTTTACATCAAGTTTTGTATCTCATTTTTCATTGAATTTTGCATCCACTTCTATTGCATGCACTTTTGCATCTAATTTTGTGTCCAATATTGCACCCATGTTTGTGTCCATTTGTACATCCATTTTTACATCTTATTTTCCATCCAAGTTTTTCTCCTTGTTGCATCTAAGTCTGAGCCCATTTCTACGTTCGATGTTGCATCCACATTCGTTTCACCACAATTCGTGCCAAGTTTTATGCATACTATTTCACCCATGTTTGCTTCCACTTTTGTATTCGAGTTAGCATCCTATTATGCATCAAACTTTGCATTGATTGTTTCATATGATTTTGAAACCACTTTTGTGTTAGGTTTTCTGTCTTGTTTTACATCTACTTATGTTGCATCCACTTTTCATACAGTTTTACGTCTATTTTTTCCTCCACTTTAGTGTTCACTTTTACATCCCTTTTCCAACACTCATCATATTTTCTACATTCATGATATATTATGACATTTACAATTATGAACGACTGATGACAGTGTCAATAATCATGATGATGATGATAATAAAGATGATGATGATTTCATGAATTGTGATTATGATGATAATGACAATGATGATTGTTGGGATAAGGTACCCTAGGTTAGTTTTGGGGTAAAAGTCCAAATTGTGATGTAAAGTTTGTAAAATATGTAAAGTCTCTGCAAATTGTGGAAGCAGAGCACGTAGTTATGTAAGAATCAAAAAGGGTTTTTACCCTCATTTATGTAAATTTGAGTCGGTTTTGGAAGATCTATCCATGGTCCGTGGACCATGCGATGGTATAAATAGGTGTTTCTTAGAGAGTCTAAGGCATATCTATGTTTTTTTATATGGGTATGAAGAAAGGAATCTAGAGAGTTAGTGCAGAGAAGTATGTCTTAAAAGGGGGGAAAAGGCCTTGCAATTGAGTGTGCAGAGGCCTAGAGTAGAGTATGCAACTGAGTGCGCAGACCCCTGCAGCTAAGTACGTATGGAAGTCTTGACTTTGTAAACCTATACTGAAGATCAACAAAGAAGATTGTTGCAGAAATTCATTTGTTTTATCTCTTTAATTCTATTATGTACACTAGTAAAAAAATGAGCAATTAGCTACTATGTGGCTGAGAAAGTTAGTCACCACAACTTTTCCAATTGAATTACTACCGAAAATGAGCAATCTTAAGTGACCAAACTAAAAACGACTAACATAAATCACTAATTTAGTCGCGGATTAAAATATGTGACTAGCTAATAAGTAATACAACTAAAAATGACTAACATGAATGGCTAATTTAGTCTAAGAACAAAAATAGAACTACCTAACAATTACTACAATAATATGAATCAGTTATTTAAGTTAGTCATCTTAATTGCGTCAAGCAATCTAAACTTACAAGTGATAGGGGATTGAAAGGTTGTTAAAGATTGGTTGAAAGGTTATCATTCCTTAAACACTTCTTCATCCTCACATGGTGTATAGGTGAGCCAACTTTGCATTAATTTATCCTCTAATAATTTTGTAATTTTAAAATATATTTTTATAAAAATATTTTTATGTATTTTTTAAAATATATTCATTGAATCTAATTGGATTAGTTCTAATTTCAAATTAATTTGAAGGGAATTTTTAATTTTTTGGACTATATATGGAAATAAAACTACCTTAATTTCATAATTACCAACCTAGATCCATCTTAACCCCGGATCTATCAAGTGCCGAGAGGGCTCCAATCTCTCGAGGTGCAAACTTTTTTTTTCTAGTGCAAAACTTGAGGAAATGTTTGCACCTCGAGGGATTGGATCTCTCTCGACACTTGATAGTTATAGGGATAATATGGATCTAGGTTGGTTATATAATACTATATAATACTATATAATATATATATTTGTATTTGTGTCTCTTTGTTATTCCCTCTTTCTATCTAACCCCCCAAACATACACACACTCTCTCTCCCTCTTTCACCTTCTCTCCCTCTTTGTCTATATCCTTATCTCTATTCCCTCATGCTCTTCTCTCCCCCTCGCTCTCTCTCCATGACTCCCTTTTCCCCCCCCCTCTCTCTCCACCTTTCTCCCTCTATGTTTTTCTTGTTCCCTCCCTCTCCTACCCCCGCCAATTCCATCTCTCTCTCCTCACCCCTATCTTCCTTCCTCTCTATCCCTTATCTCCCACCTCCCTCTATCTTTCCCCCCAAATCACTCTCGCTCTCTCTCTCTTCCTTCAAACTCTATCACTATCTCCCCCCTCCCTATCCTTCTCCATCTCTATGTATCCATCTCTCTCCCTTCCCATTCTCTCCCTATCTATATCCTCTACTCTTCGTTCTCTTGCCTCCTCTCCTCTCTCCCTCACTCTCTCTCCATCTCTCCCTTCTCACTACCCTCTCTCTCCACCTCTATCTCTTTATGTCTTTTTTCTTTCCTCCCTCTCTCCCCCACTCCAACTCCATTTCTCTCTCTCTCCTCTCTCTTCTTTCCTCTCACTCCCTCTTTCCCACTTCCCTCTCTCTCCCCACCATCACTCTCTCTTTCTCTCTCTCTTTGTCCTCCAACTTTTTCACTATCTCCCTCCCTCTCTCCACCCCTTCCCTAACTCTCTCTTAAATTTGATCACAGTGTATTATGTTTAAGAAATTATCTAAATTAAAAAAACTTAATTGGTTGTAAAATATTAAACCTATATTTTGGATCAATCATGTCAAAGAAAATAAAATAACGAAAAACTTTAAAAAGTCATGCAACATATTTAATCTATTATAATTAGTCAATTTGATTGCTCTCATCCCTTGGATCCTTAGCTAAGATGGATCTATTGAGGTTCTTTATATATATATAGACATCTATGTCTATATTATATATATATATTATAATATATATATTATATATATATTATATATAATAATATATATATAGAACCTACATAGATCCATCTTAGCTTAATTTTATTAAAACCTTAATTTAATTTCTATGGGAATATTTTTAGTAGTGGTGATAATAGAGTGTTTAGATATATCTCAAATTGTAACATTTTCACTTTTAGATTCAATTAAAAAAATGTTGTAAAATTAAATTAAAATAAAATATTTTTACTATGAAATAAGATATGGTTTTTTGGCATGTGGTATTGATAAGCCATGGTATTGGCCCATGGTATTGTAACAAAGCCTATTTACAAATTAATATCCATGGTTAACAATTTTGTCATATTGTTATAAAATATTTTGACTGTGAAATAATTTATGTTTTTTGGGCATCTGGTATTGATAATCCATGGTATTGACCCATGGTATTGTAACAAATGCTATTTTTTACAAGTTAATAATATCTATCGTAATGTGGGGGTGAATATTCGAGGGTGAATATGCGGGGTGAATAT
Organism: Pinus taeda; assembly: GCA_000404065.3. Classification (NCBI taxonomy): domain Eukaryota; kingdom Viridiplantae; phylum Streptophyta; class Pinopsida; order Pinales; family Pinaceae; genus Pinus; species Pinus taeda. The sequence continues at coordinate 79,271 of APFE031557517.1, forward strand.
CCACAGTTAAGAATCTTGTCATATTGTTATAAAATATTTTAGTTGTGAAATAAGTTATAGTTAATAACAAAATCAAAATATAACAAATTGAATTTTGTTATTTTTATAAATTTAACTTTTTTTTATTAATTGAGGTCATATTTAAATGTTTACACTCATCCCAATATCATTTTTAACTTCTTCTTCTTTTTAAATTATCATCATACCCAAAAATAAGAAATTCTTATTAAAAATAAATCATTTAACTCAATTTCAATTTATGTATTTTATTTTTTCCATTATAAATATTTATTTTCTTTTTCATTTCCAGTTTAGCTTTGGGTTCAAATAAAATATTCACATATTACAACATCACATTGTAGCACATGATCTATGGATTTCATGGGATTTGAATTCCAGGAAACACTTGAGGAGAGCATCAACGATTAGATGGAGGAAGGGAAAGGTCATTCGGCATGGAGATTTTGGTAATTTTTACATGGGTATGATTTTGGACTCTGGAAAGTTTTTCCTTTTTACTAAAGATGATTTTTGTTCTTATGAGTAAACAATTTCGAGGGTTTATATGATCAAAGCATAAATTTTATCTAGAGTTGAGGGTTCAATCATTATGATAATGTAGATCTTGATTGCTGCTAACAATTCATAAAAAGACAATGCACAAGTAAGCATTTTCATGTTCTCATTGAGATTTTGGTAATTTCTACATGGGTATGAATTTGGACTATGGAGAGTTCTTCCTATTTACTAAAGATGATTTTTATTCTTATGGGTAAAAAAATTTGAGGGTTTATACGATCAAAGCATAAATTTTATCTAGAGTTGAGGGTTTAATGATTATGATAAAGTAGATCTTGAAGATTTTGGTAATTTTTACATGGGTATGAATTTGGACTCTGGAGAGTTCTTCCTTTTTACTAAAGATGATTTTTATTCTTATGATTAAATGATTTCAAGGGTTTATATGATCAAATCATAAATTTTATCTAGAGTTGAGGGTTTAAGTTTTATGATAATGTAGAGCTTGATTGTGGTGAACAATTCATGAGAAGACAATGCGCAAGTAAGCATTTTCATGTCCTTATTGAGATTTTGGTAATTTTTACATGGGTATGAATTTGGACTATGGAGGGTTCTTCCTTTTTACTAAAGATGATTTTTATTCTTATGGGTAAATGATTTCAAGGGTTTATATGATCAAAGCATAAATTTTATCTAGAGTTGAAGGTTTAATGATTATGATAATGCAAATCTTGATTGCGGCCAACAATTCATCAAAAGACAATGCACAAGTAAGCATTTTGCATGTCCTTATTATACAAAGGGTTTAATGATTATGATAATGCAGATCTTGATTGTGGCCAACAATTCATCAAAGGACAATGGACAAGTAAGAATTTTTCATCTCCTTATTGTACATATCAGTACAATGGACAAGTAAGCATTTTGCATCTCCTTATTGTACAAATCAGTTCACTCCTCCCTAACTTTTCTAGGATCAAAATGCATGAAATTTTATTTTTTATTTTCACCTTTTTTTAGTGTTCGATTGTTTGTGTAATGGACTCTACCATGCCCAATTTCAAAGGGCTCGAGTGATGCAAGAAAAAATTCTTTTAGGATGCAAATGTTAGACCTTCCTCAAACTTTGTTACATGAAATTAAAATTTCTTGTAATCATGAACATAAAATATTTTATGTTTCATCCTTAGATTTGGATCTCAATGCCTACAGTTTCAAACCATGTTATTATATTTTAAGTAGAACATACTTAGATCCACTAAACCTTACAACTCTCCAAAGCTTAGGTTAATTTCAGCTAAAAAGAATGAACCTGAATGGCTTTTGCAATTTAGATTCAATGCTTACTGACAATGATTGAAAATGGAAGAATCCAAAAGGTATGATAAATTTTACCCACCCATCAATTTCCAAAACCTTCCCTGTTATTATGAACCTAAATAGAGTGAGTAGAAGAAGAAGAGGAGCCTGAATGAGGTGGACCCTGACTTGCTTGATACTTTTCAAAAGTTTGGCATGCCCTTGACTAGAAGAAGAGATTGACCAATGTTGTGGTAGATGTTCTTTTTGACAGTGTTTTCATTGCTAACATGCATAGGTAGACTCTATAGGCAGTTGATATTATCTTTTGTTCATTATAAGAGGTAATTTGAGAACACCTTTATGTAGTTAGGAAGTATCTTGGCAGGGTTGTTCCTCCTCCTAATAACTATTACGCTGCATTGTATTTTTTTGTTTTAGTGATAGTTCCTTCTATTAAATCTCTAAGCACACTTTGAGACCCATGGAAATAACCATTTATTTCAGGATGAATGAGATGGAGACCAAGCAGTTTGGGAGGACTCTTATTGTTGTATATGAGAGGAGTTCTATGAGGTGAGAGGAGTTTTGTGACATATATTGAAGGATGCACTGCACCATTTGATGACACCAATCATCTCCATGCCACAGTAGTGGATCTCTATTGCACCGAGAGAGAAATGATAAAGTATTCCACTATAAATAATAGGTATGTTGGGGATGAGGAATGCAGACATGGGACTTATAATTTTATTACGAAAAGAGGTTTTTGTGATGGAGACAAATCCTACAGGTAAATCATATCATTATATTTCTATGAAATCTCGGAATGTGTTCAATATAGAAATATGTATGTACTCTTGAATTTATCTATGTTGTAATAAGATCAAAAATAAAGTTGTCATTGCAAATAATTGGGATCTACCATGTAAGTTTTCTTTACTACACTGAATTCTTGATTTGTTAGATACCAACTAGTTAGGGTTGAATTTATTTTTGTTGTAATAAGATTAAGAATAAAGTTGTCATTTTAATCCACGAGTTTGACTCTCGTCTTACCCAAGGGTCATTCTTGCAGGCTAGGCGGTTCCTCCTAGAGGTTATAGTGGTAGCCAGTGGGATTCAACCCCGTGTAATGTGAGTATGATACCACCGCCATTGTCGATTCCGCTAGTCAACAAAAAAAAGTTGTCATTTTAATCAGTAAAATATACCATGTAAAATTTAATGGCTACATGAAATTGTTTATTTGTTAGAGCCCATCTTATTAGGATCATGAAGAGTTTACTCTCATGACAATATTTATGAATGCTCTATTCTTTCTCAAAGAATTACATATTACAGAATGGTGGAAAATAAATGAGATGCAACTGAATGGATTCTATTCTAAAATGTGTGGAGGGAGTATAAAATCATTTTCAGTTGCATTCAAATATTTTGGAGAACCCATTAAAGTTCTTCAATTTCCTCCTATTTAATTCCATTTATATTATCCCAATGCTTCTAGAAGTCCTGCTCCAAAGTGATCTCTTAGCTATCTTCGAGGGAAATTGATTACTTGATTGGAACCCATGGATTACAATTTGATTAGGAGTAAGGGATGAGAAAGCTTCATATTATTTAATATATTCAGCAAGTCAAAATCATATCGAACATTTGCCTTTCTATTTAATTTATACGACAATCACTCGACAATTTGTTAGGATTTTGAGACCTTTTTCAATGATTTTATTTTTATTTTTGAAAGTTATGTTATCAGTTAAAGAAATTAAAGAAAAGGTGAAAATGATGCAATGGAAGGATTTTCTGTTTTAGTGCCTAAGAATGCCTTGCTAATGTGAAGGGCTTGGTATTTTCTTGACTCAAGATTAGTTTCATTTGACTTCCTAACATTTCTTTTAATTTCATTTTTGTTGTGTTTATATTGCTATCCTTGAAGTTGGTGATCTATTGTGTGTGTAATAGGAAGTATTAAATACTAAACACTCTCAAAGGTGATATTAATGGATGACTAACTTTAAATGACCCTACTTGACACTTTAGGATTATATGATCATGCAAAGAAATTATTAATCAATATTAAAGGGAAGATGATTAACGTGCAATGTTTCTTGGCTTGTCATATAAACATTGCATTTTGGCCCCCAATAATATATTTGAGGCTACGTTTTAGTTGTTAGTTGTGGAGCTTCCCTTTGGCTTAGAAAAACATCGAGGATAAATGTCCACTACATTGGCATTCGATATCATCAAAAAGGAATTTACCAAAATTAGTAGAGGATATGGGAGCAATTGGTACAATGAGTAGATAATGCTAGAGAAACACCAAGGCACCATAATTTCTTGTGTATTTATATTCACTTGAAATTAACTAGTCACAAAAAGTACCTTTTTTTTCGAATATTTTCATGTATACATAAATACTAAAAAAAAAATTCAGATTAATTATTAAAACTAATAATTATTTGATAGTCATAATTTATAATTAAATAGTATAATATGATTAATATTATTGGACAAAATTATAGGGTCCAACTGTGAGGGGGATTGTGACCATATATGTACACTTCTCATTGTATTAGACAATCATCTCTCAGAGTGTGATATCCATCAAATGAAATGTACTCCTAGAGGCCATTGTGGGATTGGATTTTTTTCTTTCAGTGGAAAAGTGGTGATATATTTTCTTAGGCCTTAGTGTTCTACTTCCCTAAGGTTTTGACACTACCCACAGCTAGCACCTTCATTCAACAGAGTGATGTACTCATCTTGGGAATTTGACTCATTTTTTCTCCACAATCCAATATGATGTTGGATCAATCTCATGATCCTAAGAACATAGGTCGTAATAGCAAGGAACTTTTACTGTGGGCAAAAGAATATCCAAATTTAAGGAACATGACTCTTTAAGAACAAGCAATAAGGATATTTTTTACACTAATCTTTTTTTTTCCATTTGCTTTCACAAGTTATCTATTGCGTGATATTTTTAACATGTAACTTAGTTGATATGATTATGCCTAAGGTTTTGTTGAAGCTTGAATACTATGTTCCTAAGGTGTTATTTTCTATGGTGACGTTTTATTTGTTTTTTATATATAGGTCATCTAGCCGCATAGTGGCCACAATCGAATGTTGAGGTATATGTTGTATAAATCTTTTATATTCTACTTTATTTTATATTCAAGTATTCATCTTCTTTCATGTCATATACTCTGCATTGTATCTTCTTTCATTTTCAGGATATGAACTCAATATTGATGGTAAGATGCAGCAATTAATGAAAGAGGAGAATAATAACACTTAAGCGACAAATGCAAAATGAGAGAGAGAAAATAATCTGTCTAGTGATACCCTTAGAGCCAATATCTTGCATAAGACACACTCATAGAGACTGATGGTCAAGCCTTCAGAGTTGGTGAATTCACTTGCAATGCTTTGGCAACACAGTGATAATGTTTTGAAATGATAAAACAATATTTCATGTGTAAATTGTAGTCCAACCGATATTAAGTTGGAAACTCATATTGTAATACTTGATACTCTATATAATAAAATTTATATGGTTCAAGTTATTTTTATTTGCACTTGATATTATTTAGCATCATAATTAACATATGTAACTTTGTGTTATCATATTAGATAAACATGCACATTGTATGACATGTTTTTAAAATTTAGTCACAAAATCATACTAATTAATTTATGTTGATTATTAATAAACACATAAAATCAATCTAAAACTACTAAATTAGTAGTTTATATTAATTAATGATGAACACAAATAAAATGAATATATGATTGAATTATCCATTTATAATGATTACGAATGAAATGAATAGAAACTACTAAATCAATCGTTTATATAATGAATACGAAAATACCAAAAAAAGATAAATGACTACTGCAAATGATAATTTTTTTAGTAAAATGATCATTAAATTTTGCATATATACAACTATTAGTAGCTAATTTATAGTATCTTGTAACACGACTAAAATTTAGTCATATTTCTTTGCTCATTAATTGGTTTTAAATGATGACTAAAATTTGCATATATATGACTATTAGTAGCTAGTTTACAGTATCTTATAACACGACCAACATTTTGGTCATATTTATTTGGTCATTAATTGGTTTTCTTGAGGATTCATATAGTAATATATTTTGTTGTATATTTGGTCATTAATTGTGACACTTAATGACTAAACCAATAAAAAATTAATGGACAAATTTATGACTAAATATACTACTAGATGGTAAAATTGAGGAGACCAATTGATGGCTAAGCTAAAAATGACTAAAAGTTGGTCGCGTTATAAGATACTGTAAATTAGCTACTATTGGTCACCGACTGAAAAATGGTCATTTATATGCAAAATTTAGTTGTTTTTTAGTAACTAATTGGTCATTTTGTATTAGTAGTGTGATTGCGACAAATGTTGTGATGAAATGATGTCTTCATAAAATAATGATGTATTGATGCACAAATTTACTTGGTCCACCTTATTAACTGAACTCAATTAATGTTAAGTAATAATGCGAAAATCATAACACTTTCTATTAAAGTTATCGAACACTTAGATAGATCTGAGTAGATACTGATCTAAGGATAATATATGGTGGGCATAAGTACCTAATTTGTCTATTCAGGGTCCAAAAAAGTGAGTCATAGACTTTCACGGAGGTCTAGAGGCTATTTGAAGGTAATTGCAACACCAAACCCTTATGGCTTATAGATATGCGCGGAGGTAGATCTAAGGTATAAAAGAATACATCACACTAATCTTTGGATGCGGAAACTTAGTTCCAACATCCCCCCATACTGCTTCGGGTGAGACTTCAGTCCACACTATGTGGATTGATGCTGAAAGGGCCAATAGTGTAGCGATTTATTTGGCTCAACTAACTCTAAACCTGGGTCAGGAACCCTTAAGCCAAAAAATGGTTCCGTTGCAGGACCGTGATCTGCATAGATGGTGCATCACTGGAATCTGACCAAAAAGTAAATTGAGAAGTGGTTGAATAGGAAGATCCATGAATTTGCAATGCAAGAGAACAAAAATCTATGCCTGAGAAAATAGGAGTGTCTGGACAGATATTTGTACATAGAAATACACAAAATTTTCTCTTGCATCTTCCCAATTGAACTATATGAGTGGATAGCTAAATTGGCGGACAACTAAGGAAGGTGGAGGCTTGACAGTCGAATAGTGTGGACATCAGAGCTAGTGCAAAGATTGGAAGCCTCTGAAGATAAGATCACACATGTTGTGGACCATTGGTGCGATCAGGTTATATGAGGATTTCTTATAGAGTTTGTGGTTGACACGTAAGTCAGTTACAGTGAAGCAGAGCAATGCTTCTTCAAAGGACCATGAGGAAAGTATTTGAGATCTTTGAATACCTTGATTAAGATGCTCTTGTGTGAAAAATGGGTTATTCCATTGCCTTGATGTTTGGATCTACGTGAAATGGACAAAGATTTAGAAACCAGAAAAAGAAGGTCTTGAATATAGCAAGTTGATTAGACCTCCTTCAAGCGATGATGAGGGAGCGGTACATGCCTCACCATGGAGCATTGTCCAGTTGATAAGGCATGGTTTTTCATGAACCCATAATCGATCCATGCCACCTCAACCTTCATCTCGTCAACATACACCTTCACCTCCTCAACATACACCTTCACTCACAACGCCACCACCTCCACCACCATTCAACATGTCGAATACAATGAAGTTATCAGTTTTCAAGGAATTAGGAAGTGAGGATCCAGACCATTTTTGGTTTGTTGCTAAGGATGTGTGGAGAGCACAATGGATTACCAATGATAATGTAAAGAAGGTGCATTTAGTTACCACTCTACAGGGTCATGCGCTGACATGGTATGTTAAGTACTGCACCGATAATCCATTAGCATCATTAGTAGATGCTCAGGCTGCTTTGAACAAAGAATTCAGTAAGCCTAAGTATGACTCGCAATCAGTAATTGGATTTAATCAAATGATGATGAGGGCTAGTGAAACACCCTGGGAATTAGATCAAAGGTTGAAGTGCATAATCCATGAAGCTAATATGCATCTCATAGATAGTCAGCACCATGAGTAGTTTATAGCCTCGCTCCTACCCCACGTAAAGATTTCTTTATCACAAAAAAAGATAGGAACTTAGGAAGAAGCTCTATAAATCATGATGAGATTACATGAAATGCCTATTCAGGACACTTCTTTAGGAGTCCAACAAATTCACTCGCAGTTGCAGAACCTTTGTTTGGAATTGCAGAGCTTGAAAAAAAAAGGAGGCTAGGAAAAAGGTACACGAATAAGTCTAGTGTCTCAAGTGTAATATCTAGGGGCATGATAAGTATCATTGCCCTACCTTCACGAATTATATCACAAGGGGGGCGCCAATGCCCCTGATGCAGGAAGCTCCAACAAGACCAAGTATGGGGCATGCGCTATGGTGCACAATTTGTCAGGTGGCTAGAAAACATGTCACAAATAATTGTCATTTGCTGCAAAAGTTTGTACAAATTCCATAAAAATTGTTCTGTGATTTTTGCAAATCAGTGGGCCACAATGAGTGGCACTACCGTAGCTACGAATTGATGATGGAAAGGATGCCTACATATCGAATGCAAGAAGAAGCTTGGCCTCCATATCAGGGCAGAAGAGGAGCGCGTGGAGGATATCAGGGACACAGATGAGGCCAAGGAGGAGGAGGACCTGGTATAGGTTATGGATAAGTCATATGTTATCATTTCAGAACACCAGGGCACTATGCACGAGATTGTATGAGTCAGACATGCCCATCATGTCAATATTGCACTTAGATTGACCACACAATCAAAGAATGCCCTGTGTTTATAGCTAATATGTATGAGAAGAAGGTGCAACCTCAACATCCAACCCAAAAATTACAAATGATGCAGGTCGAACCCTGCTAAGAGGATCCAAATGTGAATATCATGCTAAGAAGTGGGATCATGACTGGTGACGATAAAGGAAAACAACCTGAAGAGGATGGATGAGTCTGCAAGGCCCCAGAAAAGGAGATTGGGTTTGATCTAAAGCATGCATTGAAATGTTTATGGAGGTGAATAAATCTTCATTGAGGCTTCTACCTTAGGAAGTTAGGACAAACTGCTAGAAACCAGCACACCTACACACGTTGAACCCTCTGTACTTACCACCTTCTTGGAGACTTGCATGAAACTATTGCACAATAGGAAGGTTGTGAAGGGACTACATGAGTTGATAAAAAAGTGTGATGGTAAGGAGAATTCTCCTAAGGGACACCGCGTAGTCTGCAAAATTGGTAAACATAAGGCAAGAATAGGGTGCTAGATGAGGTTCACTACGCAAATAGGAAACTATGAGATGGACCAGGTTATTTTGGATTTGGGATCTGATGTGATGTTTTTCCTAAATAGACATGGGAGAGAATGGGGAGGAACACATTGTGATGGTCTCTGATTTAGTTCAGGATGGTGAACCAGTAGAAGATTACCCCAATGGGACGTCTGCATGGAGTTACCGTAGATATAGAAGGTGCGAGTGCACTAGCTGATTTTGAAGTAATAGAAATTGTTGATGATAGAAATCCATATCCCGCATTCATTGAAATTGATTGGGCTATTGATATGAATGGGGTAACGAACTTGAAGAAGTAGACAATGTCATTTTAAAGGAAATCGCTCCATGTTGTAGTACCATTGGACTGTGCAAAAGGAGTACACTATACTAAACTGGTCTGCGACTATGAAGAAAGTGATGTGGATTTGGATCAGATTTACAAAATAAAAACATGAGACCAAGACTGGATTAATCCAACAGTTGATGGATGGATTTCATGGGGCCACGAAAGCTCCTGTACATTGGATTCGGATGAAGCACTAGAGCACTAGCAGAATAGGCTGCATGAGGTATCTACACTATGCTGCAATATGATGACTAAATCATTGTATTGTGTGTCAACAGAGGTAAGAAATTAACCTTATTATGATGGTTTGACTAATGTAGAAAACTTTTTGGATGCTTTTGAAAGAGAAGTCCTGGAGGATCCTCGCTTTCAAGCACTAGATTTGCCACTGTGCACTACCCATGCACGGTGGTGGCATGTGCATAAAGACAACTTTGATGAATGGCACAATTATAGGAGAATTATGAGGATGCAATTTGGTGGCCCAAAAGTTAGGCTGACTGAGAAATACAATGGGATGAATGATTTGTGCGATCATTTAGAAAAATGGACTAAAGTTTACAGAACGGAGCCGCAGCTAAAGTGGGTCCACTTATTCTGTCACATTCTGGATATAATCGCTATGAATTGGTACCTAGAATTGGAGCTCTGCCATGGCACCACAGAGTCAGATATCATAAGGGAAGGCTTTTTGATGACCTTCAATTTTGAAGATGGGTTCGAAAGTATTGATGAGGCTTTGCAGGAGGTTAAGGAAGTGATTTTCAAAATTCTGCAAGATCCTTTGGAACTGGTTCAACAAGACTGGAACACCCAGTTGTGTCATGCACTTGAATGTTATAATGTGACTGTTGATGGGGAGGATAAGGATCCGATAAATATCAATATTCCAGAGGCCAAAGGCCATCACATGGTTGAAGGTACGCAGATAGAGAATCCAAACATCACCATGTCGTTGAATACTAGGCATGTAAACATCAGTACTGAAACATAGCCTAAACTTGAAAATATTGGGGATTACTGGGATTATGCCATATTGTATAAGTTTTCTGAGTTGCTCCACGAATATCAGGAATGGTTTCCTACAAAATTTTTAGACCTGAAAGGCATCATAGGTGACTTGGGCATGATGAATATTACCCTGAAAACAAACGCGAAGCCTATTAAGCAGAGGCAGTGTCACCTTAACCCCAAATACAAGGAAAAGGTCCACTTGGAATTGGAAAAGATCCTTGAGGCGGGAATTATTGAAATAGTGGAGGAATATGATTGGTTGAGCCCAATGCTAGTTCAATAAAAGAAGCAGAAGGGAGAGATAAGGATTTTTGTGGATTTAAGGCTTAATGATGCCTACGTCCATGTTCCTTTCCCAATGTCATTTACTGATGAAGTCCTGGATAATGTTGGAGGATAGGAGGCCTACTCATTCACAAATGGATTCTCTGGATACCATCAGATAAATATCGCACCAAAAGACAAGAGTAAGACAACCTTCACAATAGAATGGGGGTGTTTCCAGTATACTGTGATGTCATTTGGACTCAAGAATTGGCCAGTGATATTCTCTCAAGTAGTAATTGCGACATTCAAGGAGTTTATTCACAAATTTTTGGAGGTGTAGTTTGAGGATTAGATGGTGTTTGGGTTAGTAAAGTGCCATGTAGCCAATCTACACTTAATGTTGGATATGTGTTGAAGGTATCAGATCACACTAAACCTAAAGAAGTTCTTATTCCATGTCCCCTTTGGAATTTTGTTGGGGTGTGTGGTGCGCAAGAAAGGACGAATGGTGGACCCTATCAAGATTGTGGTGATAGTTAATTTGGAGGCCCCAAGGAGTGTGAAATAGTTGCACGCAATGCCGGGCCATACTAGATATTATCAGAAGTTCATTAAGGTTTATGTTGAGATTACTGTGTCTGTGGAAAAGCTATTAAAGAAGGGTGCTACATACTATTGGGATGAAGAAGGTCAGTGCAGTCTGGATGTATTAAAAGAAAAGATGGTCACCGCGTTGATCTTGGTCTTCGCGGATTGGAAAAAGGAATTCCATGTGCACGTTGATGCCTCATGTATTGTGTTGGACGTAGGGATGACACAGGCTGGTGAAGGAGAGATGGATCATCCTATAGGATTTGTGAGTAGAAAGTTGTCAAGTGCTAAGAAGAACTACTCAATGACAAAGCGTGAAGGATTGGCTATGGTGTATGCACTCCAAACGTTCAGACACTATCTGTTGGGCAGACATTTCGAGATGTACATAGACCATTATGCCTTGAAATATCTAATCAATAAGCCTATGTTAGGGGGGAAAATATGCAGATGGTTGCTCTTATTTCAAGCATTTGACTTTGATGTAATTGTGAAGCCAAGAAAGTTGAATGCATGACCTGATCATCTGTCACATATTGAAACAGGGGAGGAGCCTACTAACTTGTAGGAAGGGCTGCTCGATGCGCAGCTCTTCATAGTGTGGATAGTGAATAATTATTTTTCTTATATTATCCACTTTTTTACTACAAGGACGGCTTCAGAAGGATACACGATTCAGCAGAGGAAATATTTAGTAGTGCGTGTGGCATGTTTCTCTGTAATTGTAGGACATTTGTATAAGATGGAATCAAACGAGATATTTTGACGGTATGTGCCTAATTTTGAACAAAATAGCATCCTGATTGAAGCTCATGGAGGAGATGCGGGAGGACATTATGCAAGAAAAACAACAATGCAGAAGATTTTGCACGTGGGTTTGTGGTGGCCTATATTACATAAGGATACCAAAGAATATTGTAGGGCATGTTATGCATGTCAAAGAATCGATAGGCCATTGCAAAGGGATGAGATGCCTCTGAATCCTCAAGTGTCGTTATAGCCATTTGAGAAATTGGCTATTGACTTTGTATGACCAATTCAGCCCGCAAGTAAGAGCATAGGGGTGCGCAATATCATCACCGCGACAGAATACCTCACCAGATGGGTGGAGGCATTACCTATGAAAGATTGTACAGGAGCCATGACATCCAAATTCCTATTTGAGTACGTGTTAACCAGGTTTGGCTGCCCAAAAGTATTGATGAGTGACCATGGTACACACTTCCTCAATGAAACGATCAGCACGCTGATGGAAGAGTTCCATGTGTATCATCAGAACATCACACCATATCATCCTCAAGATAATGGAATAGTTGAGGCCTTCAATACGATCCTAGAGTATGCGCTGACAAAGAGTTTCAATGTGCACTGGAATGATTGGGACATGCACGTACTGGCAGTATTATGGTGTTACAGGACTACTTGCGAAAAGTTAATAGGTCAGACACCTTTCCGATTGGTCTATGGCATAGAATATATCATGGCTATGGAATACATTGTGCCTAGTCTGCGCATAACAACTTTCACAGGGATGGCAGACCATAGAGCCTTGGAAGAGTGGCTCGTGTAGTTAATGGAGCTCAAAGAGGATAGATTCTTGGCTGGACTCCATCGACAAGTCTAGAAGGAACGAGAGAAAGCCTGCCATGATAGACACATCAATTTGCACACGTTTAAGGTAAATGACTTGGTTTTATTATACGATAATAAGTTCGCTAAGTTTCTGGGAAAGTTTCAGATGTAGTGGCTTGGGCCATATGTCATCAAAGAAATTACAGATGGAGGCTCAGTTCATCTCGCGAAGATGAATGGAGAACCTTTTCCAAGAAGGATAAATGGAAGCCGATTGAAGCCATATACAAGAGATTTGGCTCAATGACTATATTATGGTAGACCAGTCTTAGTGCTCCAGGAAATTGCAAGGGAGAATGAGACTATAAACTACACTACCCGGTTTTGTGGGCTACACAATAAGGGGGCTGTGCAAAATAGGGTGATGTCACAGTACGAGAAGTCACGCGAAGGGAGCTACGCTATGGAGGGAGATACTACACAGCACAACCAAAAAATGACCGTTAGAGTAATTATTCATGATTTTACAGCCAGGAGACGTTTAAGAGGAATAGATGGGAAGAATTTAAGGCTGAAATATTTGGAGATATGATGCCAAATGAGCATTAATGGACTAAGTTTTGGGGGGAACAATGCGATTTGAATTCGAATTCCCCTATAAATTACGTGTTCCAGTCTGCTGGAGAACACTTTGCACCCTTAGAATTTTTGAGTTGTGTATTTTGTCGCTTATGAATCATGGGTTCTTTGAAGCTTTGATCGCAAGCCCCACATTCGATAAAATGCTCGAGTTAAAAAGGAAATTCTTTTATGACATCATGTCCGGATTAGGTCCCACTGAGAATGCAAGCACTGGAGGAACTATCGCCTCTAAAGGAGCTACTCTAGAGGTTGTGAGCATGGAGGCTCCAGCTCCTGTACCTACAATGTCGAGGTCGCCCAGGCCAAAGCCTACACCTATGTGAGAGACCCAAAAGCCAAAGAAAGATAAAAAGAAGAGGTTGGTTCCAGTATGCGAGTCGCCCTGGAAGGATTTTTCTCCCTAGGCACAAAATAAGGATAAGTAGCCTGAGAAGGTTGTAGATTTGGAGGGAAAAGAAGGAGCTGAAGATATAGATGTTGAGGGTGCAGAGCCCATCACCAAGTTTTTGGATTATATCCCTCCATGTAAAGGGAAGGAGAAATTCACCAAGGACCTAGATTCAGAGAAATTCGTCATTCATACATCCCTATTGCCAGAAAAGATAACCTTCGAAGGTTCGCACCTGGTGCAGGTTCCCCTTTTAAAAATGGAAGATTAGGACTTGGTTGACCATGAGAGGTTCCCCCACCTCGCAATGGAGAATTATATGAGGCAAGTGTATTACAAAGACTCAAGTGTCACTGAGTTGGAATCAGTTAAATGGATCCACAGAGTAGAGAAATCCAGATTATTGAACCTGTTGTGGGTGCCCCACTACCACTGCTCAAACATTAATGCCATCTGTATACGACAGCTTCTTACTTCGGTGCACGATGGGTGCCTGTGGCTTGGCATGCCTATCCCCATCACAGATATGCTCATCCACAGGATCACACACCTGCTGCATGAGGGCTTGAATCCAACCAAGGATTTTCCCGAAAAGACAAGCAAGTGAGACTTGGCGGAAAGAATGAAGAAGAAATTCAAGCTTATCAAGAAACCACGTGTCTATTCCATAACATCCATCAATGATCCCATGCTGAGGATTGTGACCCATATATTAGCTAGCAAAGTCATGAGGAAGTGCTATGTGGATGAGGTTTTGACACCTGTGATCTTGTTAGCTACACAATGCGCAGAGGACATGCAGTTTAACTGGTCACGCTGTTTATGTAGTGAGTTCCTTACAAATTGTTGCAGGCCCCAAGATGAGATAAAGACCTTCCACTACGCGTGGTTGCTGCTCTTCATTATGCTAGTTGCATGGGATCTCCCGGAGGACAACCAGTTTCCTCCATTAAAGGCAGGATTGTTGGAGGCTACATAGTTTTCCTTCCTCCGGGCCACGAAGGACCCCACGCGGGTCACAGAAACAAAAATTTTCTAGGTATTGATGGATTCAAGCTTCCTAATGGCCATCAAGAAATGCCCATAGTTGTCCCCAACTATGTGTGAACAACTGTCTAAATATGTTTAGTTCAAGGTAGACTTCCACCGCATTTACATCTGCGCACGAAAGGATCCACATCAGAAGTAGTTCGATCGGTCGTACCTAGTTACTGAGTATGCCATACAGGAGGTAACCAAGCACTGGACAATATATTGACATATATCATCATACTTGGGTGTAGGTACCAGCAAAGGCACACGGAGCTTAGCAGAGAAGAAGTGAAAGGATGCAGCAAAAGGCGGCACAAAAGTTGGTCGCAAAGCAAAAGAAGGAGGCCGAAGAGAAGGCCTGAATGGAAAAGGAGTGCGCTTCAAATGAGTAGGTTGAGCAAGAACAATGCGACTCTGAACAAAGTGGAAAATCCCCTTCACCTAAAACCGAGGAGGAAGACTAGTGGATGCCTAGCGGTGGAGGCGATGAGGGATAGAGAACCCCATTTCAGGTAAGGAAGCACAAAGAAAAGTAGCAGGAGATGTCCCAGAAGAAGAAAAAGGTGACTAAACCATTGGTGGATCCCATTACACTAACAGAGGGTGATCTTGGTGAGATTGGGGAAAAAGTACGCGACACTACAGCGAAACTATTGCAGCAATTTGAGCAACAACACATGCAATCATTATGTAATATTCAGAAGGATCTACGCGAATTGCAGATCCAGACCAACAAAATATAGGTGGGGTCAGGTCGGGTCACTACTGCATAGACGAGCTTGGGACCAAGGACAAGTCAGGTTGTCAAGGTAGTCAAGACAGTGGACCTTAGGATAGTTGCACTATCATAAGGGTCCTTGAGCATGGAATCGGCCGATGAAAAGATCATCATTAGGACCCTGAAGAACATCAGCGTCAATATTACAATTCTCCTCAACAAATACCTTCACATGCTATAAACAAGTGCGACAGTGGAATTAAGAGCACGACAGAAGTGCTCTCTCAATTTAATTAGTGAGAATAGGGAGAACAATGAAAAAATGTTCACCAAGAAGATGTAGGCCCTGAAGGAAAGGGATACAATCCAGGTGCGGAGCACCCAGTTGGTAGCAACGGTTATAGAAGCATGAAAAACAGTGCCATAGTTTCACATACCTGAAGATGCACAACTAGAGGCCAAGATCCAGAAGCTGGCTGCGAGCGTCCACGATGCCAAGGAAGAAGTGGCAAGAGTTCAATTTTAACTCAATATGAAAATCACAGAGTTGGAACTCAAGTCACGGCCTTCGAATCCGCCCATTGTTAGGGAACACCGCGGATCTACCATCAAGGAAGGAATAGCTACCGTGGATGCCACAGTCATTGACTGCACAACCTTGTTCGATCAGGCCATGGAAGTGGTGATGACCCTGTAGGAAGAGCCCAACCTTCAGAGTTTGAGTATAGAGGTCAGCGAGCTACAAAAGCAGTATGACAAGATTTTGGTGACAACATACACCATTGCTACAGCGCAACGCCTCGCCAAGTTGCAGGAAGGGTAACATCACCTTACGCAATTGGAAGCAACGCGGAAAAAAGAAGAATTTCTTAAGGCCAGGTTGGATCCTTTGTTGGAATAAGCCTACCAAGTCTCCAAAAAAATTTACGAAAAGATGGAAACCTTGCATCTCACATAGCAGAAGATCGAGCGAGTTAGTGAAAGACCACCTAAAGAGCAACTAGTTGAAGAAGTGAAGCAGGCAGCCACGCAGAGCGCGACTAAAGTAGCAGTTATACAAGTAGAGCTAGGGGATCTTTGCAGCAATATCACCATGCCATCTGAGTGACTCGAGGGTGAGTCACAACATTTGTGTTGGCAGCTTGATGGGATAAGGTCCCCTGATTCACTTTTGGGGTAAAAGCCGAAATTGTGATGTAAAGTTCGTAAAAAGATGTAAAGCCTCTGCAAAATGTGGACACGAAGCGTATTTAGTTAAGATTCAAAAAGGTTTTTTACCCTCGTTTATGTAAACTTGAGTCAATTTTGGAATATCTACCCATGGTCTGTGAACCATGGGATTGTATAAATAGGTCTGTCTTAGAGAGTCTAAGGCAGATCTATGTCTTTGCCTATGGGTACAACAGAAGGAGTCTAGAGAGTTAGCGCGAAGATGTAAGTATTAAAGGGGAGAAAATACCCTCCAACTGAGTGTGCAGAGGCCTAGAGTAGAGTTTGTAGCTGAGTGTGCAGAGCCCTGCAGTTGATTGTGCAGGGAAGTTTTAAGTCTGTAAACCTATACTGAAGATCAATAAAGAAGATTGTTTTAGAAATTCCTATTTTTATCTCTTTACCTCTGTTATGTATGATTTTGATATATGTTGTGATGAAATGATGTCTTCATAATTTAATGATGTATTTATGCACAAATTTACTTGATCTGCCTTATTAATTTAATGCAATTAATGTTAAGTAATTACGTGAAGATCATAACACTTTCTGTTAAAGTTATCAAACGCTTAGGTAGATCTGAGTAAATACTAATCTAAGGATAATCTACAATGCACATAAGTAGCTAATTTTCCTGTTCAGGATCCAAAAAAGCCAGTCATAGAACTTTGTGGAGGTCTAGAGGCCATTCGAAGGGAATTGCAGCACAAAGCCCTAAGGGCTTATAGATTTGTGCGGAGGCAGATCTAGAGTATAAAAAAATACATCACACTGATCTCTGGATGCAAAAACTTGGTTCCAACATCCCCCCATACTGCTTTGGGTGAGACTTTAGTCCATGCTACGTGGATTGATGCTGAAAGGGCTAGTAGTGTAGGGATTTATTTGGCACAACTAACTCTGAAGCTGGGTTAGGATCCCTTAAACCAACAATGATAAAGACGATGGTGGTTACGATGAAAATAATGATGATGATCACAATTATTATCATGACAATGATGTTGGCCTTGGCTAATCTTCCTATTTTCTAAATGTTTTCACTATCATAAGCGTAATCATTATCTTTGGCACCATCATCTAAGTTATCATACTTTTCTCATCAGTATCGTCATTGTCATCTAAGTCATCATCAACAACAATAATGGTGTGAATGATGATGATGATGTCCATGACATTGGTGATGAAACTTTTCATGTTCATGTTAGTATAATACATGATAAACGATACATCATGTGACACCACATTCAGGTTACAATTCAAGTTTACAAAGTAACACTTAACATGGAAAGGCCCTATAGTACACTTTATGTACAATGTAGGGTCTTCCACTATGATCATTTTCTCATCAGTTGGTGCATTAAGAGATTCAAAGAAGAAATGATCGTAAGACAATTAATATATAGGTTACAATTGTGGTTTCCTAGAGAGATGGATGAAGCTGCTTGACTTAGAAAGGAGATCGAGGGTAGTAAAAACATGGTTGACCTAAAAGGACTCAATTGTATTGAATATAGGTGTATAAACACCTAAGGCTAGGTAAATTTCCCCTCCTAAAGATTCACACAATGTGGGACAAATTGACAAAAACTTCATAATATAGATGTTAGCCAGAAACAGTTTCTACTATAGAAAGAATAGTGGAAAGATGCTTGTATGGGAGGCCTTCCCATAGGCATCTGATAATTTTCTTATCAGGAGCTAGAGGGATAATGGTCTTGGTTTCCTTTTTTTATACAAGTGGAGTCCTATTAGGTTACTATAGCTTTAGGCTAATTACGAGCTTCTAACTACATCATATTCTCGAGCTCTTGTTATAACACTAACATCAAATTATACTACTTCTATATAAATTCAAGAATGAATCAAGCTCTCGAATTTCTAGTTAGATTAAGTGGAATAATTACGTGGCTAACTATAAAAAGTCTCTTGGGAAGAAGTGGAGGGTTGTGAAGTCTAACTAGATGAAGGTGGATATGGAGGAAATCAATTACAAAATATTTCCAATGGGGAATGCTTAGGGGGAATAAGTTTCCTTTGAAGTGACTATTATTCCTTTAAGTGCTTCACTCTTTAGTATATAATACATTCTTCCATAGAATTCCTCGGTCTCTTATGATGATTGTAATACTTTCTAGGATGAAAGGGAAAATAAGAAATGAATTCCTTCTAATCTTATCAGAATGTTGTTCCACTAGTTATGGTGGAGATATCTCAATTAGAGGTGGTGGAGCTTGAGTGGATTGTTGTGTAGGTAGAGCCCTTGAAGAATATGATTGATCCTTATTTTTCAAGAGTCTCTTTATGGGTGTATTAGAATGAGTGGAAGAAGTGGCAATGAAAAATTCATGCACTAAATCAATAACACCATCCCATGCAACATTTCTATCCTTTTTGTTTCCTTTTGGCTATTCACTCTTGATTGTGGGTCACCAAAGAGAGAAGCAACTTCACTACCTATAATAGTAGGATAATAAATTCTTAGGTGATCTTTAATGTTAATAGTTTATAAGTCCAACACCTTATTGATATCATCCTAATATGTTATCTATTTATTATTAGTAAATTTTGGTTGCAAATCTTCTCTTATACCTTCTACCAAGATTTTCCTAAGCTCATCTAGAGAGAGCTTGTTCTCACATATAGCTAATGAAAATTAGAATCTATGGATGAAATATGTCATAATTTCCCACTTTATTTTATTTAATTATATAAGACTAACCACTTCAAATACATTGATTGGTTTAAGAGCGTACATTCTCAAAAACATATCACATATTTTATCAAAAGTCTCTATAGAGTTCTTGGGAAGGTTTTCAAAACATTAAAAGGCTAACCTAGTAAGAGTGTGTGGAAATAATTTGGCCATAAGTTGTAGTCATTTCCTCAAGTATTTACAAATTCTTATGAACTTGGATAAGTGTGCTAGAGAGAGATAACCATAGTGCACTATAGAGGCCCAAGCACAAGTGTGCTCCATAAGAGATGCACGAATATATGTGTCGTTAGGCATAAAACACTTTATAACGAAGTATAGAATATCACAAGACGATGGAATACAAATGGGAGTTTTGGTGTACTTATACACAAGAAGGGCTCTACCTAGGGTTTAATGAGACTACATGTACAAATTTTACTAGGTTAGCCTTATCCTCTCCCTACTATTACAACAAATGATAATAATGATCAAATGGTGGTCTTTAGCCAGCATGACAAATACATTAGTGAATACATATAAGTGTGTTAAAGGCGTTAAGGTTACACTCATAATTCTAACAGAATTCCACATCTCTAAAAGATTGATTTTAATCTAGTAGAAAGCCCTCCTTATTTCCCTTACTGCGCTTAAAACAGCAAACCCCACCCAAACAACAATTGAAGCAAAATTATCCTAACTAGTATTTTTCACATTTCTTGGAATAGAAACTATAACCATTGCAAAATTGAAAAGGAATGAACTTTAGATTATAACGATTGATTTCATGGGCAAGCAATCCTTCTTCTAACTTATGATTTTTAGGCCTTAGTAACCTTGGGTTGTGCATGTTGAGGGGACTGCAAGTTGCTTGTTAAAATTACTATTAATGTGTAACCCCTCCCATTTCATACTAAAAAGAAAAATCCTAATCGAACATTATTCTTAATTTAGTCTTATGGAACTCTATTATCAATGTGAATTTTTCTTCCTTTATAGTGCATTTAAGATTATGGACATCCTAAACATTGGTACGAACCATAATGTAGTCTGAAAGGTTCATAAAACTTTGCAAGTTGCCAAAAAATTTACATTTTTAAAGTAGACTTGATTCATTTTGAAGTCTAAATACTTATATTTATGTTAATATATGTTCTTTCTTTGCATTTTTTATTATTAATATGTCTTGACATATGGAACCCTTATATGTAGGCCTTATAAATTAATCATTTTATTCTATTAAATAGCTCGTTCATTTATAAATACCCTATAGTTTTCTTACTTTCACATTGGTCTTAATGCCAGTTATAGTCTTTAAATCAAGTTTAATCATCTTAGTTGCACCGTCCAACCATAGTGTTATAAACACTGCTTTTTTTCGAATTAAAATCCTCCGTGTCATGGTCGATTTATCACCTTTGTTATTTCTTAATTGAGTTTACTATGTTAAAATATTTCTCCTTTCAATTGATGTTCCAATATCTATTATGTCACCAATAATTAAATACCTCCTGCGAAATTATATTCCAACTATATGATATGGACGCCAGTAAGTGTTAAGTTTATGTTGAGCACTCACATTTGTCCATGTTTGCTAGATATGTGTGAGCTTCACGTGATGACATACTTTGTGGTGTTTATGAGGCATTTTTACATGAACGGTTTGTATTTCTCCTCAGGAAATCAATGATCCACAACATTAGGGTTTTCATTAGGTTTTCTTGGTTGTGTCCTTTTAGCTTTTTCTCAGACACATGCCAAAAATTTCAACTCAACTTTATTAACAATGCAATTCTATAAAATTCATTAATACAGTAGTCTAACATTAATTTACTACACCCCATATTCTTTTCAATGCTTATATATCCAATGCTAAAAACTAAGAAGCTACTATATATAAAAAATGGTAAATTTCCACAATAGGGAATTGATCGTCTACATGGCATGTTAAAATTGGGAATTATAGAGATAAATGTGTGCCAAATGAGTCTTACCTCATATATTTGTGGCAAATGTTAGCCCAATGGGTGTCAAAAGAAATAAATGGAGTTATAGATCTATTTCCTACTTCCTATTCCTAAGGCCTAGATAACTACTAGTATATAGAGTCATTAATACCTATTAAAGATTCAAAGGAGTATTCTGAGTTTCTTATGTCCTACTAATTCAATATATAGTAAGAGTCTTTATTTGTGAATTAGTTATAACTCTAAGGTTATAGATGAGTCTAGAATTATGGTATCAATTCTATATTTAATACACTCCCTTCTTAATTAAATATATAAATGTATAATAATATCTAGTTGTTACAATAATATTAATTTCTTGAGACTTATGCCTTGTCATATCCAGTTTACAACTTATGTTATATCCTATGTATATGCTTGAAAAATCTAACTCAGGCTATATAATGAAAACCATCTGATCCTGTTGTGTGGGGTTATTCTCAACTAGGTGTTTGAGCGAAGAAAAAAAAAAAGGAAAAAAAAGGGGAAAAAAAAAGAAAAAAAAAAAAAAATCCCCCTAGAGTGTCTTTTTGCTAGATTGAGAGATCTACTGACTGAAACATTGGGTGAAATAAAATTGGACAAAAGATCACATGTGATCACCATTGAGCCTCAAAACACAAGGCTCCTCAAGTGTGGCTTCCTCATACGTCCACAGAGAAACATCAAAAATATGAACTACGGATCTACTTTGTATTTCCTACAGTTGAATTGTAAGTTTGTAATCCTCCTACTTCCACCCCACCTTTGGTCCATACTACACTTAGTGTTTACATATTTGCAAACAATCAATGTCCAACTAGTTTAATAATAGATACCTAACCTATGTGGTAAATCCCACAAGTGGACCTAAAACTAATATTAAAGAATAAAAATAAAATAGTATCTTAATATATAAAAATTAGAATAATGAGAATATTTTTAATGAACGGTAAATCATGGGTTGAGTGTGGTTTTAGTGAAGAATAAATCATCATTTAAGAATTAACTAGAAAACTAAATTAAATGTTTCATCCCATACAATATTAATAACATGTGTTTCTATCCACCAATATTTCGAAACAAATGCCAAAAATTAGTAATATTTTTAATTTTTTAAATATTACCTTTTTTAACATTTAAGAAAAAATTTCTCGCCACAAATATATATAAAATATGAGAGTTAGTAATATTTTGAACATTACATTAAGACTCCCATTTAATTTATGCTACATTTTTTTCTTCATGTTTTAAGAATTTTTATTTTTAAATTAATTTTTTTTTTGTTTTAATGTGAATAAATATATTTTTTTTAATATTTTCCATTTTTTTATTTTAAGAAACTATTATTTTGATAATTTCATCGTTCCATCTTTTTTCATTTTTTAAGGAAGAAAAATACAAGGGGCAACTTCATTAATTGCAAACATCATTTGTTTGAGCTGAGAACCGCTACTACTGTCTTGGCGACTGTCAGCCCGGACTCGTCCAGTTGTGCGTGGTAGCCTCATCCCGTGGCTAGTTTCGTGGGTCAAGCTGTGGCTGGTTAAGGACAGAAAAGGAGAAAAGGACTAGCAGTAATCAATTGTACAGGCCCTCAAACCTCGCCTGACATAACAATGCCACAATCAAAGATCGTTTGTTTGGAGCACGCAGTGAGAAACAATTCCACAATCGAAGATTGCAATTGCCACAACCAATGATAAAGCCTTCCTTGCCCACATTTTCATTGTGTTTTAATGTGCTTTTATTTTTCATATTCATGAATAAATTGTTGAAGATAAGTTAGGCGACGTTAGAATATTTTGAAAAATAAAACAATCAAATTTTTTTCAACTGATTTTTTTCATTTTTGTGAAACATTTGGGTGACATTAGATTATTTTGAAAATGCAGCAATCAAAATTTTGAGTCACACTTTTCTTTTCACTGATGATCAAGAATCCCTGTTCAAATTTAAGAAGCTCGTCACCAAGGATTCTCATAATTCCATGGCCTACTGGAGTGCAGAAGTCCCTTTGTGTAACTAGACTGGTATTACCTAAAGCCATTTCCATCCACGGGGAATGGTGACTCTCGACCTCAATTCTAGGGATATGGAGGACTCTATTTCAAGTCCCCTCATAAATTTGTCACTTCACTCAATCTTTCTAGCAATGAGTTCCACCCCCATATCCTAGTTGAATTGGGACATCTCTTTCATTTTAAGAAGTGCAGTTTGTTCAACAATCAATTAAAAGGAGAGATACCATATCAACTCAGTAGTTGCAGAAGTTTGGCATTCTTATAGCTCTCGTTCAACATTTTTAATGAAAATATCCCCATGGAGCATCAAAATGTCATCTAGAATATTTTATTATTTATATAGATCACTGGAATTTAAAAACAAAGTCAATCTACTTAATGATGTAGCTCATCCTTTTTTTTCTTCATGTCACATTTTCTCTCTATATATGTTAAGAGTCATAGTGGATGTTTTCCATTATTCTATTTTCTATGTGTTGTAGTGACTACAGCCACCCTCCAAAATTTTTGCCTGCACCAATTTTGGAGCCTCCCTTGAAGAGTTTCGCTTGGTGACTGCACCCACTCAGATTCACTCCATGAGCTGGTGTGAGTCCTTACATCCACCTTGCTTGTCTATTGCACTCAAGTCTCTACATGTTGATGTCTAAGTCATGGTTGTGACCGTGTTCTAGTTATGCCCAAAGCCTTTGCTTCATATGTGTTTGTTGTGTTCGCCATGAAAGCATCTGTCGCACTCACACACAGAGTCACGTTCATTATTGCACAAGCATCATCCTGATCATGAACAATCAATCACGAGTGTCACGCATGTCGCTTGCACCATTGTTCAGTCATGTTGAACATATGTGTCTGGATGGTTTGGTCATTTCATCATCAAGTCATGCGAGTGTGTGTTTGTATGATCACCTATGCATCTTTCTACTGTTCACACACTTAGTCATTTTTGTCGAGGTTCTGACAATTCCTCACTAACAGTTGGAGCATCACCCTGCTCTTGACTTGATCAACTATTAACCAGAACAACACAAAATCACCAAGCTAGTTCCTTGAAGCAGCACTACTTGCAAGCAACTCAAGCAATGCTCATGCTGGCCACCCGAATAGTCGACCGACTATTCATCTCAGAAATTGCGCAGTGGTAATTAGCAGGCCTCTCGTTGCCCATCAATTATCTCAGTTTAGAAATTGCGTAGAGATGACCAGAAGGCCAGACTTCCTACCTTAGTGCATTTTTCCCAGCTAGAAGCTCCCAGTAGCCAACTAGCAGTTCCCTCTAGGAATTTCGCAAGTCTAGCTGCCAGTTACCCCAGTGGCCAACTAGGAGTTCCCTATGGGAATTGCGCAAGTCTGGTGGCCAGTGACCTCAGCAACCAACTGGCAGTTCCCTCTAGGAATTGCACAAGTTTAGCTGCCAGTGACCCCAGTAGCCAACTAGTAGTTCCCTCTAGGAATTGCATAGTTCTGGCTACCAGTCTCTTGGGCAGTTCCCTAGAAAAGTTGTGCAATCCCTGTCTACTAACCCTTCATGGAGTTCGGCCCATTCCTCTAGAAAATTGTGCAAATATGGTTGTCCAGATCCCTGCTGACTATTTTTTCCGAGAAAGGCGCAGAGCATGCATTCCTTTCCCTCCCGCAACTCAGACTATCCCTCCCAAAATTTGTGCAATTTTGCCTCCCACCCGAGCTATATCTTGCAGGCAATCACTATCGACTCAGATTGCATCTCTCCATCCCTCAGTGACTCTTGCGTATTTTTCTTTAGCAGTTGCTCGGAGCCATCATCCCACATCACAGCCCTGCTGCCTCTCTTGGTCACTCGCATCTGAATGATCATGTGTCATCGTAGACTAGGAGGTTTTGAATTTGATGGCGTATAATCATGAGTGACTACAGGTACAGGTACACCAATAAACATGTCAAGAAAATGAAATGGATGAATGAAGGGAGCACATGCAGATGGACAGGTTCACCAATGGACGAACAAATGAAGAATGTGAAGCAGACAAACCAATGAAGCGTGCAAAGAGGACAAATGTGACGAACATGCACCTGCGTGAACAAGTGAGCCTGTTAAGCCTTCCAACATGAAATAAAGGAACAACATGCTAGAGCTTCATCAAGTGAACCAAGGAACATCAAATACTCTGTGCACTTCGCCATGCAGAGGTGAAGCTATGTTACACCATGAATACATCCATCACTCAGTAGTACTGCAGCTCAACATGCACTCCGGCAGCAACACGAATGTACCAACATTGTCATGTCAAGTCATGTTGAGTCAAGTCATGAGTCATGTTGCCCACATCTCTACTATGGGCTTGTTGTCAATCAATGTGATATAACATGGAAGTCCCAGAGATCCGTTGTTGAACATAGAGTCATGTAAGTTGGAAAGTCATGGAAGTCAAATGGTCATGAGGGTAGTGGAACAACCACAAGGGTCAGTTTCACCCTTGGCTATAAATACCCCCCTCATTTGTACATGAAAGTACTTTTCACCTTAGCTCCTCCCACATAGGAAAGAGAGTTTGTAATATTTTATTTGAGGAGTAAGTAGTGGCTCCAACGCCCCGTTGATGGGGTTAGTGATGTATGGTGTAATGATATGTCTTGGAACTTTCACTTAATTCATAAGCCTGTCAACAGGCAAGCATGTTTTCACAAATGTATTGTATTTGTTGTAAGACTCATCTTTAACGCTTGTAATGAATGTTGCTTTAACCATATGTTCTACATTTGAACTGATTCATTTGTTGTAATTCATAATCTATTAATGGAAATGTTTTTTATATGTTGTTAACATTGTCGTGTCTATATCAACTGCTCTACTAGACATCAGACAGACCTTTCACATGAACTCTGATGTAACAACTGTTTCACTCATCTCAAACTAATCCGTGAGTGTTGTATGTGTTATATAACCTTCTATGTTGTGACTGTCGCATCCAAGTGGACTACTCCACTAGAAACTATGTATGTCCTTTGTGTTGTGTGTTTGTAGCCGAGTTGGGACTGATCCCTTTAAACTTGCAACTCATCTTCACCTTTTTCCCCTCATAGTGAAAGAACCATTGACACAAGTACACTTACATTCACCAGGCACACGAACCTCACTTCTCGTAGACAAAGCGAACCACTCTCCTGTGCTGACAGGAAAGAGTTGAGGAAAATCCTCAAGACAATGGAAACTAGGCCATCATACCGGATGGCAATCCCACACCAAACGGTGTGAGGTCTAGTTGGGACTTCATACCAAGGCGATCACCTGAATGTTGGCGGTTCCAACACCATCAAAATTTCTGGCACTAGGAGGAGGGCAGCTAGTTGTACATGGCTGAAATTTCCCTCACAATCACTCACCAACCATCTGGTCAAGGTAGTAACTCGGACTCCCTCTCTCACGACTCAGCAGTTGGTTACTTCTCACCTCCTAGAATGAAACACAAGATTTCATATCAACACCTTCGCTTCATCTGTGCCATCACTCGCCAGTTCGTGAAAGCAGTTGGACTGATCATAAGCATACAGTATCTTCTAACCACATCAAAGAAGCCAAAAGCCACTCACACAAGGGTTGTTGTATCATCGGTGGAAGAAGTAGTCCTTGCTACTATTAAAGGTTTGGAAGAATCTATTGAAGACGGAGAGGAACCTCCAATCTTCTTTGAAGACAAATAAGGAACTCTTGTGGTCTTTGGATCAAACTATGGTATAGGAGGTGGAGGGGAGGGCAATGGAGGAAGTGGAGGTGGAGACGAGCCGACAGACTCAGATCCTAAACCATCAGATTTCGAAGGAGAGGAAGAAGATGAAGAGGATGAAGAGATGGCTTACCCAAATCTTGAATGGATGAATCAGGGACCATTGTCTCTCCCGGGTGTTTTGCACAAGATGTTGAAGTGAGCGAAGAGAATGAACATCAAGTTTAACCCTGATAGTATGGTGAAGGTAGAATACCACTTAGACAAATTCCACCTACAGCTGCAGACCCTTGAGGTAAGTTATGATGACATGGCATATAGATTGTTTGCATGTACCTTGGACAACCAGGCAACTGCTTGGTATCACAGCCTTCAACCCAACACTATACAGAACTGGCATTATTTCAAACATATGTTCCTTGAAAAGTTTGCTAGTGACAAGACTCCAGCCATGCTACTCAAAGAATTGGGAAGCATCAAGATGCAGGGAAAAGATAACGTGAAATATTTCAATAAGAGGTTTACGCATATCTTGAGCAAGTTTGTAGCAGACACCAAGCCTCATGACTCCATTACTATTGACTATTACACATCTACACTTCCAACCACTATTGCGCAATTCGTGAAGTGAGCTATGAATCCAACACTGTTAGAAAGCTGTGAAGAGGCTATTGCTGTTGAGAAAGAATTGCGCACCATTGGAGTAATAAAGGATGACAAATCAACAAAATACTCCAAGGATGCGAGCAAAAATCCCTAAGAAACAATGAGCAAAGGCAAAGACAAGGAAGCAACTAACAATGAGACCGTCACTTGCCTTGTCAAGAACTTGACCAACAAAATTTCTGAATTCAAGCAATGGAAGACAGACACATTCACGAACAGTCATCTTCCCAGAGAGAGACATTCAAGCAGTTCATCAACCAACTCATCAAGCAACAACCGATTTAGTTCCAAATTTATGCAGAATCCTATGTTCCAACTCGATCAATGTGTTGATCCTAAGTACTGTTCCTTCCATGAATAATTTGACCCTGAGAAATCTTGTTCAGATTGGAAGCGAGTTGTTACCTCTATCTGTACCCATACACTTGATGTAGATGACGACATACAGGAGCAACCAGAAGACACTAATGATAATGAAGAGGTTGCACCTGATGAAGAACTAAGTTCTGGGCATGTGTTGAATGCATATCAGTGCTTGCAAGTGGTCTCGAAGATGAACACCAAGAAGAAGCCCCAAAATAAAAATGATCGTTACAATCTTAGGAGTAAAGTGGCTCCCCCAACACTTGAGGAGATGCAAGAGAAAATGAGATGGCTAATAAAGAAGGTCAATCCACCAACTGCCTCAAAGGAAGAAACAAAAAGCATGTCTGCGAAGACAACGATGAATAAGAACACATCCATGAGTAGCAAGTTCCAAAAAAATCCGCTAGATAGCACAACCATCCATTCCACCCTAGAGACCTAGGTGAGTCTACCACCTCTGGACTACAACATAGTCGATGACATGAAGAAAAATTGAGCTAACATCAATTTTTTCAGGTTAGCCAAAGTCTAGAGCCAACGAGATATCATGTTGCGCGCAATGGGACAAACAATAACAAACAACGTGGCCTCTACCAACAAGGGAGCATGCACACCTCCCATATCACTATCTACTGTGCTCAATACATTCCGGATGGAAAAAGAAAAATTAGGTTTCCCTCCATTCCTACTTCCATTTGAAGGTTTCAACTACAATGTCCACAAATGTTTGGTTGATTCTGGCGCAGCAGCCAATGTCATGCTGCTCTCCATTGTTAAGAAGATCAATGCATGATGGAGTGAAAAATCTGCTATAATCATCCAAGTTGATAGAACATTAGTACCAGTCATTGGTGAACTACGAGACGTAATCATCCGACTATCTCATGACAGTTGAGTCCAAAAATGCATCATCATAGTTTTTGTGGACATACCGGAGGCATATGGTTTGCTACTCAGCAGAGACTGGTCCAGCAAGCTAGATAGATAGTTTTCTACAGACTAGTCTCACCTGTGGCTTCCATAGAAGGGCAAGTGAAACAAAATCTGGGTGTTATTCGAGAGGTACATGAAACACAATTTCACTTCCCTTGATGACAAGAATGAATCATTAGACTTCGCAGAACTCATGATTGGTAGCTGCCTCTTGGAAAAGGCTTTGGAGTGTTATCATGTACAACCTACTTCAACATCATCAGACAAGCAGTTGGGACTCCTTCCATGCCCAATTGATGATAATGAAACCTGTACATTTTGTTTTTCTAATTGTAGCCATAGTAACAACAACAATAGTTCAACAGTACCATCACGCCAAACGGTCCAAGTACAAACAAGCTGTGGGCCATGAGTATTGACAAATGAGGAACACATGATGGCTCAAGGACCGAGTGTATCTCAGTCATCCAAAACAATGAACCATGTGTGATTTCAAGTTCTTTGAAGTCCGAAGTCATAAAATATGATGCTGAAGCACTCGTGCTGAATGCACGAAGGACCAAAACTATGAATGAATAGAGCAACCTAGGAATCCATCATGATCTGAAGATGGCTAATCTTGGTACAAGTTACACACTACAGTAGCAACCAATTGTTGACCACTTGATCGAACAGTACCGAGATGGTTCTGCACGAGTAGAAGATGACCTTAGTACCCATTGCACGTGAGCAATCCAACATGCGTTTCCAGCTAAATGAGGAGACAAGCCATTACAACAAAGAACAGGAAACACATACATGTTTTTTCTCCTCCTTTTGCCGAAAATATTGACTAACATTTTAATCGTTTGGATTACTTCCAAATTTTGTCATCATACTTGGTTTTCTGATTTAAATCCTGCACACATGAAATCTAGGAAGATCCACTTGTACATTGACTTCAGAAATTTTAACCCTTCCCGGAGTAATAAAAACTACCCCATGCCATCATCCTATCCCATGTTGCACAAAGTACCTAAAACAATGGTGTTGTCTTCACTTGAAGGTCTTTTGGATTGCCACCAGGTTCCGATAGCGGAGCCTGGAAGACTGGCACTAGTCCACGAGAAACATGGCTCACACATGTATCATTTGCAATCACTTTAATGCCATCATGTTATCTATATCCTTGATTGAAGTGAGTAAAGATTAGGCTAGAAGACCAACAACCCCCATACTTAAATTCAAAAAGAGTCAAGGGATCTCTACTTGAATGGTTCATGAAGCACAATACTTGCTAAGGTTTTGCAAATGGGGTAGCAAGCTAAGTGGGCTTGATTGTGGGGAAAAACTCCACAGTTAAGCGCGCTTGAGCCAGAGGAGTTCTGGGATGGGTGACCTCCTGGGAAGTCCTGGTTACCGGGTGCAGGCCCCGGAAGTGATGATTGATGCTATGTGATTCGTTCTCCACATTTCACTAGTTTCAATCCCACTTCTTCACCCCTGTGAGCATCACCCGATGCAATGAGTGCTAAGTGAGCTATTCAAAAAATCATGAGAAATAGTCAGTTACAACTACCTCTCATGGAAATGGTCATACGTGAATGACTTACTTAACACAGTTGAATCCCAAAAAATGATATCTAATATAATGCACTGCGTAATCCCCCATACTTAAATTCAAAAAGAGTCAAGCGATCTCTACTTGAATGGTTCATGAGGCACAATACTTGCTAAGGTTTTGCAAATGGGGTAGCAAGCTAAGTGGGCTTGATTGTGGGAAAAAACTCCACAGTTAAGCGCGCTTGAGCCAGAGGAGTTCTGGGATGGGTGACCTCCTGGGAAGTCCTGGTTACCGGGTGCAAGCCCCGGAAGTGATGATTGAGGCTTTGTGATTCGTTCTCCACATTTCACTAGTTTCAATCCCACTTCTTCACCCCTGTGAGCATCACCCGATGCAATGAGTGCTAAGTGAACTATTCAAAAATCATGAGAAATTAGTCAGTTACGACTACCTCTCATGGAAATGGTCATAAGTGAATGACTAGCCTAACGCAGTTGATTCCCAAAAATGATATCTAATATAATGCATTGCGTAAACCCCCATACTTAAATAAAAA
>APFE031557518.1:28419-52953 GCA_000404065.3 Pinus taeda
TTGTGTATCTACTGGTGTGGTTAGTATTCTCCATATTCGCCTAATATCTAAAATTGTGAATGTTGGTGGTCTAAAGCCTTGTAGTCTGAGGGTGTTCATGCATGTCTGGAGTGAAACAGAGTAGAAGTGGTTATCTGGCTTGAACCAAATCATCATTCCTTCCATTAAACCTTGCAACAATAGTTGAGTCTATATGTTACCAGGCATTGCTGAGCTACAACCTAGGAGAGTTTCTTGGAATCCTAACAGTAACCATGATAGTTATCCTCCTTTCATCACCTGAAGCTGAACCTAGATGTTGTTGGACTGTTGTAATGGCCTTCTTTTCATCCTTATCCTTAAGGAACTTTTTGGGCTTAAGTTCTGGAAGAAGTTTCCAGCACTTCTATTCATCATGACCGATTCTCTAGCAATGAGAACAAGTAGGTATTTCCTTCTGAACGATCGCTAATTTATTTCTCTTCGAAATGTTCTTCTCCTTACTATCATTGGAATCTTTGGTTTCCAACTCTTTGGATGGTTGTGATGAAAACTTAAATGGTCTGCCACCTAATTCAATATGTATGGCCTGAACACACCCTTCATCAAAATCATCAGGATTAAACATCAATAAAGTATGCTGCAAATATGAGTGTAAACTGCCAGTGTATTTTAACAAAGTTTCATGTGTATCCAATGAAATACCAAGTGCCAATGCTTTATTTCTTAACTCCTGAGTAAAATCCTGAACACTACCCTTTTCCTGGCCTCAGATGCTGCCAATCAATAATAGCTTACTGCATGTATCCTAAAGGATAGAACTGTTTCCTAAGAACTCTTAAAAACTTAGACCATGAAGATATGACTTTACCTTTATGCTTTACATCTATCTGAGTTCTACTTTCCCACCAGATTAAGGTTTTTCCCCCCATTCTAAGTGTACCTAACATAATTTTAGTTTTATCACTATAAATGTTTTGAATGCTACAATACATTTCTAACTGCTTTATCGAGTTATCTAACCTTTTAGGATTCATTTCGCCATCATAAATAGGTAACTCAAATTTCACATCAAGTTTCAAAAGAGATCTTTTCTTAGGTTTCTTTTCTATTTTAGATTCTACACTAGAAGAAAAAGAAGAAGATGATGGAGATGGTGGAGGTGAACGTGGTTTATTAGTCTTGCCTTTACTTTTGTCCTTCTTTGATGTCTTTGAAGAAGAAGCTGCATCTCTCACCTTCTTGTCTTCGTACAATTCTCCCAACATCTGCTGCATAGTCAAGAATTCTTGCTGAAAGTGTTCCTCACTCATCTTAGTTTAAGTGCTTTCACCTGGATCAGGTCCTGACATGGTCAATTTATGATCGACTCGTTTCTTTCCAATCTCTGGATCGATCTGCTGAAGGATTCCTTCTCCTCGTTACGACTTTGACCTGGTTAACATTCAATGGCAAATTCTACAAATGCAACCTACTCTAATACCAAAGCATATGATCTAAAATGATCATAAACTAAAACTGATGTAGAAGTGATTAGCCATTTATGATTTGAATGTTAGCTGAAAGTGTGGAAATCGAGGAAAACTGCTTGAGAAGAAGACTTTACGACAATTGATTAAACATAATAAAGATGCATAAGAGAAGTGAAAAAATTAAAAACATAGCGATACTTGATAGCGAGATTGATGATGAAGTTCGTCCTTGATGGACTATGTCTCTGGGTCCGCTTTCAGGATGGGCGACCATTTTTATTAGGAATGAAAAGAAGGTTTTTATTACAAATATAATTGATCAGTCTAAATATGCATGTAGGAACTTCTAATCACTTTCATCAGATATCCCTTTGAACCAGATTTCCAATGCCTCTTATGGATTCCAATTCCGACTCAGGATGCTCCCGTAACACTAAAAACAAAACTACCTATGACCTC
The DNA here is from genome assembly GCA_000404065.3 of Pinus taeda. Lineage (NCBI taxonomy): Eukaryota > Viridiplantae > Streptophyta > Pinopsida > Pinales > Pinaceae > Pinus > Pinus taeda. Next base: position 30,330 of record APFE031557518.1, read on the forward strand.
TAGAATCTGAGAGCAAAAGTTAGAAATCACTCTCTTCTCCATCAATGAAGTAAAACTGCCTTTTATAGACCTCTAGGTTCATGAAAACCTCCTTGGCTGATTTGCAGATGAATTTGGTTGATTCTGGGTAGGGTTTAGCTTCGGTCTTGTAGTTTAATGACACCTAGGTTAGGTTTAATGGTCCTCGAATTAGTTTGACTAACAAACTGTATTAGAAACTAAAAAATAACCATAGTATTAACTTAGAACCGCTAACAGTTATGGCAGCACGGATTTGGGTGGACCGCTGGCATGTGACCAAGTGGTCTAACCCGTCATAGCCACCTAGAAGGTTTATCCCAGCAGTTCTGGCACCTCGCCGATGGTTAACCTTTGACCTAACCGCTTCTCGTTCACATGTCATCTTTCTGACATGGTTGTGGTTCTGGCTAAGACTCCGATGGTTACATAATCTGACGACCTATCAATTGTTCACATGTTACCTATATCCGCTGACAGTTCCGACGTGAAGAAATCCAAAACTCTCAACTTCCCGTTCACATGTCAAACCTCAGATGGTTTTACTACTATGATCACATGTCCTCCGCTGCAGTCAATAAGCCTAGCGGTTAGGACTGTGTTTTTAATTGTTTTTACATTGTTTGTAATGTAATATATTAGACCGAGGGTGTATTAGTGAAGGTTTAATACATTGTTTTGTATTGATAGGGTTGGTAGGACTTAGGCATAGCATTATGTTAGGTTTATTACATAGTTGTAACATATATTGAAGTCCAATTGGTATGATGGGTTTAGGGTTAGGTTCTAGATGTAGATTAGGGTTTGATACTTAGATTTCATCAACACCCATTCCAATCAATTGTCATTAAGCGACATTAGCAACATTGTCGCATGATGGAAAACCATATACATATCGTCGACACAATCCACAATTGCGATGACAACCTAACGATGAACCATATCGAACTGCTACAACGGATGACACCCATGTCGAAACATCGAACCTCTTTAATGGATAACAAAACCAGGTTGACACCAAATCCTATGAGTCAAACGACAAGACACACGTCGTCAACCAATCCTGGTGGAACTTTCGATGATCACAAGTCAACAGCCAAGCGCTAAACCATCTCAACTGAACGCCAAGAAAAACCATAAACATTACCTAAACAACCTAATCCAAAACCAACACTGTCGAACTGTCGAAGCTAAACTGAAGTGACGACGACACTGAACACTGATGACCACACTTGAACACCTGTGCAATGAATCAATGGAATCCTCTTGGATCACTTATGGTATACTTCACCAATAAGGCCAGGTTATTCATAGAAGATGGATGTTCTAATGTAGAGGTTGAATTAGAGGGGAAATATGAAGTTTTGGAAGGACTATAGATGGAATATGAAAAACAACCTAAAAAGGATCAACTCAGTTTCTGTGCCATGAATCATTCATAGTCCCTATTTAAAATCAAAGTGAAGGTTCAAATCAAGTTGTATCAAGGTTAGATTGATCGTAGTAAATCATTGGTTGCAGGGAGTAGAAGTTTATCTTAGTGTTCATCATATAGATCAGTAAGAACAAAAGATTTCATTTTCTTAGTTGAAATTAGAGGGTCATGCCCTGTATTGGTGTGAAAGCCACATGGAGACCTTAAGGTTAGAGGGATATCCTCTAATAATTAATTGGGATTATTTCAATACCTTCATAAAAGACACAATTTCATCTTATTTGGTATGTAGAGGATGAGTGGGTCTGGTGCAATTAATTCATGTAGAAGCAAAGGTAGAATATATAGGAGTACAACACATAATTTATAAATATTTCCATAATGTTGGGTATCTCCTCAAAAAACCTAGATGTACTCCTCAAGTAGTTGGGGGGGTCTACCCAACCATCTTTAGAAGAAAGTGATGTTGTTAAAGCCGAGATTGGTGGATGAAACTTGTGTATAAGCACAATACCTAGAGAACCAAGAAGCTTCCAAGGAGGAGAAGAAGAAGTGTAAAAGGGGGAATTATACAAGGAAAATATCCACAACACAATACTACAAATATCCCAACAACCACTGTAACATTGATGGTAATATAGAGGAGAAGTGTTGGAATTTGCATCTAGATATCAACCCAAAGAACAAAAAGAAATATAATAAGAAGAAAAATCTCATGGACATAGCTTCGATTAATCATGTGGAAATAAACTCTGACATGTATGGGAATATTTCTTTTACATCATTATAGAAGTAGTGAATCTAAGTGGCATTCAAAAATAGAAATATAATGAAAAGACTAGAATATGAACCATATAAAGATACAAGTTAAGAAGAAAAATATTGATGCTTTGTTTGACTGAAGGTAATAGCGAAATCTCATTGTAGCAAAGTTGGTAAACAAATCAGAATTAGAAATTTGTGATCATCCAAGCCCATATAGAATGGGATGGTTAAATAAGCATGCAAAAATAAAGGTAACCAATCAGCGCGAAATCCACTTTTCTATCAGTGTTGATTTTATTGATGAAGTAGAACTATATTTAGCTACCCTTGATGTCTGTGGAAAGGTGATTGAAAGTAATTATATGTACATTCATGATGCAATCTTCATCAAGAGGGCCAGCTAGTAAAACCTTCTCAAATATGGAAATATTTCACAATCAATGCACACAAGGCTAAGTCAAAAATTTGATTAGTAGCTGCCAACCAAGCCAAGAAAATGATCAATTACAGAGATAAGTATGCTTTACTATTTCAAGGAAAAATCAATGTGTAGAAGAGTGAGTAAGTCCAAAATAATCCCTAGAGGGGTGTACTAAGGGATAAAATCAATAACTTGACGAGTTTCTAGAGGCATAAAGGGGTGCGTTGTAGGAGCTTAAAGGGATACCACTTAAGAGGGAAGTGGAATAAGAAATACACATACGTTGGAAATACCGGGGGGGTGAATCAATATTTCATTTCAATTGTTATTTTTACTAGTCAGATCACTTATATTTAGAACACAAAATGAAAAATAATAGAATAAATACTTTTATTAATTTCTTATTTTCAATAGATCAAGTAAAATATAGGTGTAAGGCTCCAACCCTAGATAAAGACACAAATCTTGAATCTCCCAGGCTCAAACCTGTATTATGCCAAGTGCCAAATTAGACTTTCCAAGGCTCCAACCTTGTCAATTTTGAGGCACCAACCCTATCTTTGGTATAGGCTCTGACCTAGTTTCTTGAGGACTCCTATCCTCTAGGGCTCCAACCCTATCTTCCAAGGCACCAATCTTGTCTCTATGAGGCTCCAACCTCTTGGTCTCCAACCCTCAGCTTTACTTTCTCGAGATGTGTTTGGTTATTCTTCACAGCTCCCAATGTCTTCTTCAACGAGCCTTGTCAATATTTAGCTATGCCTTCACTCATTCTTCATGTCACTTCCTCAATGAAAACCTTCTTATTCACATGAAGGTGTCTCCACTATTCTTCTGGTTCCCAAAACAAGGATCTTCAAGTTACCTCATGATGGCTAATGCATCATGGTCTTGAACATTATCTTTAAGACCTTCAAGGTGTCTTCAATAGTGTCTCCAAGGTGATGTCTTCAATCTAGAACCTTCTTCAAGGTCACTCCACAAGGGCTTCAATCAAAGTCTCAATAATATCTTCAAGCCAACCTTTAAAAAGGTGTTTGAGTTCCTTCAATAAGATTATTCACTGTTAAAAGTGTTCTTTACTTGTTCACTATCCAAACCTTCACTTGTACAAAATCCTAATGCCTCTTCATTGCTCATTACCTTAATGCTTCACTTCACTATCCCAACTACAATCTCTTCAAACTGTCACCGACAACCATAGTTGTCCAAAGGTCCTCAAGTTTGTCTTGAGATGATGTCAACAAAAATTCTTCAAAAAAACTTCAAATGATGCTCAAAAGATCATTATTTAAAGTTAGTAAAAGACTATCAAGCCTTCCAGGGCCCCTCCAAGCTTGATGCTTTATCTGAGCTCTCCACAAGAAAAATGAGACCGAGTCACATAATAGCAACCACAGTCCAACACAAATGGTATGAGAGTAGTATTATTTATAGGAAGTAGCCACAGTCCAAATATTCTCCAAGCTCCAAGTTAACTTGTTAAATATGCACTTGAAGAATGCAGCTTGTCAAAAAAAAATCAAATCCGAGCTTGTTGTTGTGTAGTTCAAGACCTTTACAGCTAAACTATAATATGTTCTGAAGGTAGACAACCTGAGCCACATGAATCTTTCCGCAATCCAAAAATTACAGCCACTAAAAAAACACAGGACAGTGTCAACAATTTAGTCCATAGGAAGATGAGGTTAGTCATCCATTTATCATGTTTTTAGTGTTGTCCAATGGTAAGTTTTAAGCCCAAATAGAAATTCCAATATAACTCCTTTGTTATGTTACCTTTCTCTGAGTACACGAGTTCTTTGTATTAGATGACCGAAAAAGATGACTAGAACAGGGTGACTGAAATCATATGTATAGTGGTTTTGTAAGGTAGATGAAGGAACATGTCTATATGAAGGTAGGCCGACATAAATGAATGAGCATAGGTCGGCCTGAAATTAAATATATATTTCTTAACTTAAAAATTCATTATATCATCAACCACTGGGAGTTTTGGGGCAAGTAAGGGCTCATTAGAAAGAGGAAAAAAACCTCTTTATGATGGTGTAGGATTCATTGTGAAAGGATGCCTCCAATGTGTCCAAATTTATTTTTCTTTATGAATTATCTTGAAATATTTAGTGAAGAAGATGATTCGAACAACAAAATGTCATTAGTGCTTGATGATCAGGACAACAAGATGTTATCAGTGTGTCCCCAAGTGCTTTTTCATCATGTAAGTAATCCATGTCATGATGATAGTGTATCTAGCATCATGAAAGTGTATTCATCATTCATGTCATCATGATATTGGAGCATCATGTATCCAATAATAGTGCAATGATATGTCACCAACCATGGTGCAACATTTATTAATTTTCCATTAGGAGATTTTCAAGTCCTTCATGTCATGTCTTTATATTAAGTGATTTCCAAGTCCTTCATGTCACGTCTGCAATCATTGTCCATTTCATCAAGGCCTTCATCAAGTGTCATCACATATGACATCATCAAGTGTGGTCATTCATGTATAGTCCTTCAATATCAAGGGTAAGGTCATCATCTAAGTTCTAGGCTTCTTCATCAAGAGTAAGAACATCATCATTATTTCTGGGCCTTCTTCATCAAGAGAAAGGGTATTTGACGATATGGTGTCTTCATGGTTAGTTCAAGAATCTAGGATAAGAAATTTTCTTAGTGGCTTGACATCATAATGACATCATTAATATCTTGACATCTTCATTAATGGTATCATTATCAAAAAGAGGTACTTGTCATCATGAGTAAGCACATCATCATAATATCCATCACAAGAATATTTTCCATCCCAGCAAATCCATATTGACATGAATGAAAACCTTCATTAAAAATCTCTCCCTTTGTAATTGATGAAAATATTCTTTCCCTTCCAACATTTTCTCCCCCTTTGACATCAATGGAAAACAGGGTGCCCAAGTAATCCTCCTATCAAGCTGCTTCTTGATATGTTGCTCCCATGATATTTTCTTCATCAATAATAGTTCTTCATAGGTATGCTGCTCCCTCTATTATGTTTCTCTTCATTCTAGAAATGTGGTCCATGATAGATGTGTTTACATTTATTCATGTGATGAACCAACTCCCCCTACCTTTATAAACTCATTTAGCTCAAGAAATATTACTTTCTTTGTAGTCAAATGGAATAAATATTAAACAATAGTCCATTGAATGAGTAAGGAATATTTTTCTTCAATGGAGTTGCTCTCGAGAGATGATCTATCAAAAGATGATTGTCCATGAGTGACTCATCAAGGATTTCATAGGGCCCTTTCACAGATAGCTTCTGCAAGAATGATCCCAAGCTCCCCCTAACTGTATGGTCTCCTTTTTGGGAGAGTCTTATCATTAAATACTTGGAATATCACATCTGTCAAGGATGTCTTTGTCAAATCAACAACATGTGTTGTTAGCTAGAGGGCCCAAGTGAAAAGTGGGTCTAAGGAAGCCAAAAGAAGTGCAAGTTGGGTGGAGTCTAATGAGGAAGAAAAATTAAGTTTGTGTGCCTCTCTTTCTCTATTTCATGCCCTAGTTCGGGAGATCAAAGTCTTCCAAGTTTCGTTGATGTTGGAAGTTGCTTGATGTTGAAAGTTGCATGATGCTGGAAGCTACTACATAGTCGAAGTTGTTGGAAAGGAGGTTGAAGATATGTGAGGCTGAATTGATGTGGAGGGAAGGTTTGGTCTTTGTTTAGGGTGAAGAGTCTCAAAGAATACTATTGAAGGCAAGAAAGTTTTGATTTGGTTTTCCCCTTGAGGGGGGTTTTGCCTTAGTATAGTGCCCACATTTGGTGTCCATTGTTTGTGTGTTATTCCTTTGGTAATTGCTGTATGAACTAAAATAAATAAGATATAAATAATCGTAATGAAATATCAAGAACGCGACAAGTAATTATCAAGAATAAAAAAATCTTTGTTCCTTTATAATTTTCTAACATGGTATAAAAGCTTTGGTGAAGAAAGAAGAAAAAGGCAGTCGCAAGCACTTGTTCAAAAAACCATTCTTATCTTAGGGAAGGAGTCTAATATATTCAAGGAATATGTATAACACAATCACCGGAGATAACAAACTTGAAGGAGCCTCCAACTACAATTATTGGAAGAAGAGGATTAACCTCATCCTTGAAAAGAACAAGGTACTAGACTTTCTCAAAGGAATAGTAAAGAAGCCTACAAATGACTCTAGTGATACTGACAAGGTAAAGTTCAGAGAATTGGAATTGGTGGCCATGACTCTAATGGTAGAAGGAATAAAGGACAAACTTGTCCCATTTATAGCCAACATAAATCATGCTCAAGAAATGTATGAATCCTTGTCAAAGTTATTCACTATTAAGAACATTGGTCAAGTGGAAAACTTGAAGAATGAACCAAGGACCATAAAGATGACAAAAGAAGATACAATGGCCTCCTTCTTCGTGAAGATAGCAAGAATCATAGATGAAATTTTGGCAATTGATGAAATTGTTAGATATAAAGTACTCATGACCACTTCTCTATTAGGAGTTCCACCTACTTGAGGTTAATTTGTTGCAGGTCTTAACAATTGGGGTTGTGTTTGTACAAATGAATCTCTCGAAGGTGTTGATAACATGTTGGTTACCAGTCAGTTTAATTGGGAGATATTGGTTATCATGTATTGCTAGATCTAGGAATGCTGAGGCTTTGTGAGTGAAGCATTGCTTGGGAGGATATATGGCCGACACTTTGTGTTGATGTCTAGGTCCTGAAGTTGGAAACGGTGGTGTTGCTTATAGAGATTTGTTTTTGGATACACACCTAGATATTTGGGTTGATGGTTAGCGAGTAAGCATGATGGTACCTAGAGAGGTTGAAATCATGAGTTCATCTTATTCCCACATGGATGGATTTCCCTGGTCAGGAATCTAGTCTATGGTATTACGATGCCTAAATTATTGAGATACCAATGGATATATTTCTCTAGTCACGAATCTAGTCCATGACATTGTGGTGCCTAAAGTTCTCCATGGTTCATATAGTTGAGATCTTCCTTGTACTTGTATATGATGAATACCTCCCTAGTTAAGAGGGAGTGTTGGAAAATGTAACTAGGTTCAGGATTATACAGTAGGGAGTATTTTTATTAATATTGGTATTGTATATTATAAAATTCATTTCGATATATTCAAACTTCCTCCATGACTCTCTAGATATACTACAACATCAAGTCTCACATCAATATAAAATAATATGACTGATAAGAGTTTGAAAGAGGACATTTTTGTTAATCCCATATCCAAGTATTTGCCAAATTACAATTGTTTTCAATCCCATAGTAATATTTCCAACCTCAGTTTATCCTTTTCTCATTCTTACAATTCTAATCGAGATCATTTATTTATAAAAATAAAAAACTAAATATATGCTTAATAGACACATGTTTAAGATGCATTTGGAGGGATAGTAAAAAATTAATTTATTTCCTATTTTCAATTTGTTAAGGTTGGTTAGTTTCAAAGTTAGGCCACCCATGCTATTTTTTATGGGAAAATTCACATAAGGAGTACCTTAATAGTACACCCTATCACATTCTATTTTGTATTCCGTAGACTTGCTATTTTCAATTTTTTAAAAGTCAATTTTTATAAAGTTGACTTTCTTGTTTTGACCACCATAATTCAAGAGGGTGCCGCATCATTCCCATTACTTAGGAAAAGGGTCTAGCCACATAATCATGATGAAGAAGAGTCTAGAATATTCCATATTTAATTATAGTTAATAGTTAAGGGATTCAAACATAACCTCTATTGGACAATTGGGATGTGTTATAATTGGGACACTAGGAGGAAGAGGCATCCTATTATATTCGATTTCATTTTGTTCCATATATGATAAAAATAACCAAAAGTGGATAGGGAGAGTGAAAAATGAGAGGGCCAATGCACTATAATATCCCATAGGCCACAAGCCTCACTTATTTGCACCTGCATCCATTTTCCATTTAGATAAAGAGAGAAAAGAAACCTCACCTTCTAGGAAGCTTTTCTTTAGAAAGGGCTCCTAGCTTATATCTCATGTGAATTTGTGGTTTGTGAAATTTGTTTTTTTGTTCTTTATTTTCTACATAATCACAATTTTCATGCATATGTAATAAATAATAATTAACAGATCCAAAAATGTTGTGACAAATAAAACCTCATAGTGTACATTTTGGAATTTATATCATACTTTAGTAGATCTGTTGTGTTGAATTGTCTAGTGGAATATCCATGGTAGTTTAGGGATCATAATGGTTTTAGAGAAGTTTCATTTGGGTATATTCTAGGGAGTTGCAGGGGATCTAGACTGCTTTATCCAAAAGTCACAAAACCCTAGCCATCGCCAAAGAATGTGTGAACAACCATGATGATCTTATAGAGGAGAGGTTTGTGTGGATGGAAGCATAATTTTCATACTTAAATTATAATATGAACCTCATTATGGAAGTCTTGACAAATAAGACCAGGCTATTCATAGAAGATGGTTGTTCTAATGCAGAGGCCAAATTAGAGGGGAAATCTAAAGATTGGGAAGGACCAGAGAAGGAATATGAAAAAAAAAACTAAAAAGGATCAAATCAGTTTGAGTTCCATGAATCATTCATATTCCCTATTTAAAATCAAATTGAAGGTCTAAATCAAGTTGTATCAAGGTTATATTGATGTGTTGGAGTAAATCATTGGTTGAAGTGAGTAGAATTTTGTTTTAGTGTTCATCATATAGGTCAGGAAGAACAAAATATTTAATTTTCTTAGTTGAAATTAGAGGTCAATGCCCTAAATTGTTGTGAAATTCACATGGAGACCTTAAGGGTAGATGGATATCCTCCAATCACTAAGTGGGAGGATTTCAACACCCTCATAAAGTCACAATTTCACCTTATTGGGTATGTAGAGGATGAGTCGGTCTGGTTGCATACTTCATGTAGGAGCAAAGGTACAATATATAGGAGTAGAACACATAATTTATAAACATGTCCATAATGTTGGATATCTCCCAAAAAAACCTAGATGTAGTCCTCAAGTAGTTGGAGGGTCTACATAACCATATTTGGAAGCAACTGATGTTGTTGAAGCCAAGATTGGTGGGTGAAACTTGTGTATAGGCACAATACCTAGAGAACATAGGCCAAAATAAAGGAAATCAAGTGGGTCCAATTAATAGAGCACTAGGGATCTTCCAAGGAGGGGAAGAAGAAGTGGAAAAGGGGGAAGGATAAAAAGACAAAATACACAACGCACTACTACAAATATCCCAAGAACCACTATCACATTGATGATAATAGAGGAGAAGTGCTAGAATTTGCATCTAGATCTCAACCCAAAGAACAAAAATAAGGATAATAAGAAGAAAAATCTCATGGCCATAGTTTCAATTAATCATGTGGAAAGAAACTTTGACATGTATGAGAATATTTTTTTTATATTAGTGTGGAAGTAGTGAATATAAGTAGCTTTCAACAATAGAAAGAGAACGAAAATACTATAATATGAACCATATAAAGATACAATTTAAGAAGCAAAAAATTGATTCTATGTTCGACTAAGGAACATAGCCAAATCACATTCTAGAAAAGTTGGTTAACAAATTGGGATTGAAAATTTGTGATCATCCAAGCCCATATCCATTGTGATGGTTGAATAAACGTGAAAAAATAAAGGTAACCAATTAGTGCAAAATCAACTTTGCTGTCAATGTTGATTTTATTGATGAGGTAGAACTATATGTAGGTCCCCCTGATGTATGTCGAGTGGTTTTGACAGTAATTATATGTACATGCATGATGAAATCTTCATCACAATGGCCAACCAGTACAGCGTTTTAAAAGATGGAAATATTTAACCATCAATGCACATAAGGATAAGTTGAAAATTTCATTGGTAGGTTCCAACCAAGCCAAGAAATGGATCAATTCTAGAAAGAAGAATGCTTTACTATTTCAAGGAAAAATAAATCTGTAGAAGAGTTAGTAAGTCCAAAATCATCCCTAAAGGGGTGTACTAAGGAATACAAGTAATAACTTGAAGAGTTTATACATGCATAAAGGGGTGTTTTGCAGGAGTGTAAAGGGATACAACTTAAGAGGGAAGTGGAGTAAGAAATCTGACTATTCCAAGAGTACCCATTGACAAACATTAGGTTGTCCAAGATGTATGTTATAGAAGCAAGTGAGGTGAAAACATAGTTATAGTATCTCTTAGAAAAATGAGTCATTTTACCAAGTACCTCTCCATGTGGGTCACCCATCATCATTGTGCCAAAGAAGGATGGGTCTTGGTGTATTTATATTGATTATAGGGTATCAAACAAAATTATGCTTAAGAATAGGTACCCTCTTCCCAAGATAAATGTTTTGTTGGATTAGTTATAACTAGAAATTACTTCACCAAGCTAGACTTAAAGTTTGGATATCAACAGATTTGAGCTAGAGAAGAAGATACCTAGAAGAACACCTTAAAAAATAGTCAAGGTTTGTATGAGTGGTTAGTCACACCATATTTACTACATAATGCACCAATTTTGTTTATGAGGTTAATTAATGAAATATTGTGCCCTTTTATAGATTCATTTGTTATTATATATTCAGATGATATGGTAGTATACAATGTTACCAAGGCAGATTACATCTCACATTTGATGCAGGTGATAGAAACATTAAAGAAGCACCGTTTTCTAACAAATCTCAAGAAGTGTGAGTTTGAATAGCTTTAGTGTATCTTCATATGTGATAGGTGGAGGAGAGTTGAGGATAGATCCTACTAAGATGGAGGTAATCATGAAGTGAACGGTGCATACTAATGTTTATAAGGTTGGATTATCATTAGGGAAGCATAGTACCTGAGGAAATCTATAGCCTTATTTTGAATAGTAACAACATCACTCCATGCCAAAATACAAAGTGACAATAATTTCTAGTGGGAAAGGACTAGTAGAGGGCCATTGAGGAGTTAAATAAGAATATCAATCAAGAACCATTTATGGAATTACTAAACTTACAATAACCCTTTGAAGTGGATATAAATGTGAGTAGGTATGTTATTGGGGTGCTCTTGATGCAGGAAGGAAGGCATGTATGCTACTATTCTGAAGAATTTCATGGGGTAGTTATTAATTACCCTACTTATAATAAGTATATTGATGTTCTAGTGCAAGTTGTGAAGTGGAAAAACTATATGATTGGAAAAGAGATAATAATCCACACAAATGACCAACATCTGTAGTATCTACAAACCTAGAGTAAGCTACAATGGATCATGCATTACAAGCAAATGGTGATTCTACAACATTTTAATTTAGTGATCAAGTAGAGGAAAGGTAGCATAAACAAGTTGGATGGCCTTCTTTCAAGGTCACCCACATAAAATATCACAACTTTGGAAACTTTGATGCAGTTGAAGCCATTCACCCATGATGCATATAGAGAGGCATATTTAGAGGATGAGGACATTAAGGAGGTGTGCCAATAGTTTTAGAGGCACATTCATGTGCATGATGGTGACATCACAATTTATTACCATATCGAGGATTGGTTTCTCTAGAGATTGGATAAATTATGTCGAACTAAAGGTGAGATACTACATCTGATTAGAGAGGCTCACTTCTCTAAGATTCTAGGGCACTTTGATATAGGGAATACAATATTCAACTCATAGAGGTATGTGCATTGGTGCAAGATGGAAGAACGAGTGGTTAGTTTCATAAGAGGGTACATGTTTTGTCATACCAGGAAGCCTAATAATTGGAAACATGGTCTATATCATCCCTCTACTGTACTAACTCATCCTTGGGAAATAATTTGCATGGAATTTGCAGGTGGTTTACAAATAACTAGGAATGGACATGGCTACCTATTCATGGTAGTCGACATGTTCAAAAATATATTTATTCTAATGCCTTGTAAAAATACCATCATCACGTAAGAAGCAAGAAAATTGTTCTTTGGATAGGTGTGGGTGAAATTTAGGACAAAAAGATCATTATCTTAGGCAAGGACAAAATATTTCTTACATCATTTTTGGCTACATTGTGAGAGAATATGGACATGAAGTTGAAGAGGTCCACATCATTCTATCCACATATAGATGGGAGAAAAAAAATAGTGAATATGAATTTCGCGTAGCTTTTGAGGGGTTACAATCAGAAGCATCTGAATATTTGGGATGAGAATATGGTATATATGCAACACTCCTATAACAAAGAAATCCACACTTTTACTAGTAATTCCTCATTTGAAACTTGTTTAGGATATTCACCACTTTCACCTTTGGATATACATATGGGTAGTAAGGAGGATTAAGGGGGGATCTTACAGGGGATGACTTAAGGGAATAAAATTTTATTAAGAAGATTAAGAAAATACATATACATGTGCATGTGAAACTGCATAAGTCATAGGAAAATAAAATTCTAGACATGATTATCATTGAATAAAGAAGCCCTTCAAGGTGGGTCTTAGTAAGGTTACAACTGAACAAGGGGTGGTCACAAGGCCCTGCTAAGAAAATTAAGGCTCTATGATATGGTCCCTTTGAGAAACTATAAAAGGTGGGAGATAATGCCTATAAGATCATCCTACCCCCATACATGTGCATTTACTCAGTGATGAATGTAGAGAATGTAAAACTCTATAAACATTCCATGCTAGATTAGGAGGAGCAATAGGTCTTAGGTTTTGTAGAGGATTTGGCACTAGATTCTTAGGCATAGTTGACAGAGGATATGTTTCTGAGGAAGAGGTCAAGAAACCTTTAGTAGAACTAGTTGAAAGGACAACTTCCAGACAAAACTAAATTGTTCACCCAAGAGACAGTGGAGGAAAAATTTCCTCGACTCATTCAAAGGATGCATTTGAGGGCCAAAAGATTCCCAAAATGGGGAGGTGTGATACATATTACATCAGTACATTATTTTTCATTTATCGAAATTCTTTGAGAGTGGAAAAAGTGGAGGAATAATCTCATGTGACCATTTTTACCAGCAGCTCCCAGTTTGGAAAAATAAGGTTGCAAACCTTCCAGAAATAGTTTGAGGCATCAAATGAAATTTTTTGGGGGTAACCCCCCCCCCCCCGCCCCCAACTATTGCATCTTATAAAAATATTGTGGACACATATACCTTTCCAATGACATAAGAATTGCATCAATAAGGTTCTATATGAAAAAGTTGTCCTTCTTATTTTGACCACCATAATTCAAGAGGATGCCATGTCGGTCCCCATCACTCATGGAAAAAGGGCCAGCCACATTATCAGGATGAATACTACTCTATAATATGCCATATTGTAACTCTAAATAAGAGTTGAAGGAGTCAATCTTAACACCTATTAGGCTATAGAGTTGTGTTAAGCTAGACCACTAAGAGGAAACGAGATTTCATCATGTTTGAGTGCATTTTGTTACAGAGATGAGAAGAGTAACCAAGAGTAGACAGGGAGAGAGTAAAAAAAGAGGTTTTTTACATTGCAATATCACATGGGCCACATGCCTCACTTCTTTGTACTTGAATCCATTTCCCATTTGAAAGAGAACATAGTAGCCTCACCTTCTAGTTGGGTTTTCTTGTGAAAAGGATTTCCATGTTATACCTTATGCTAATTTTTTGTTTCTGAGTTTCATTTCATTGTTCTCTATTTTTTGCATAATTCTAATTTTCATGCATATGCAATAAACAATAAATAACAAATCAAGTAGTCTAAGGAAATAAATCCTCACACTATAGATTTCATATTTCATAACAGATTTCAGATTTTATCATTTTATCCTAAAAATGAACCACACTAGATAGTTTGAAATGTGATTAAAAATAATCTCAATGTAACAAATATAGAAAATAAATTTCAAATCAATTTTCAACACAAAAAACCTTAATTCTAAATTTTTATAATAGATTTTAATAATATGTTGTAACAACTTAATGAATGAAATATCCGTGATTATATATATATATATTATAATATATATAATATATATATATAATATATATATATAATTCATAAAAAAAAATCTTATCTTATATTTAATATTATAATAATTTAAATTATGTAAATGGATTTTCATATAAATCGTTTATTCATTTAATCTAGTAAATAACAAAAAAAATAATTAGTAATATGACATTTGATAAAACATTATAATAATTATAAATTAATAGATTGAGTATTGTGTTATCATTATTATTAAATTAATTTAAATATCTTAAATTTATAAAAAATAACAATAATAAAATAAATAATAATATAATTTTTCATTAAATCACTTTTAATATTATAAATATAATTATTAATTAAATTTATAAAAATATTTAAAACTGTTTTTATGATAACTAATTAAAATTTAAAATATTTTTAAATCATTTTTATATTTCAATAATTTGAGAATAAATTTTTCTATTGCTTTTAATTTTAATATTTAGTTTTTTATTGCTTTTAATTTTATTATTTTATTTTTAAAATTTATTTGGTAGATATTGTTTTTTTTTTTAATATAATACATATATTTATAACAATTTAATTATTATTTAAAAATTAACAATAAATATATTTTATTAAATTTTTAAATTATATTATTTTTTTAAAACAGTTAATTTAGAATAATTATAAATATATAAATGAAATAGTTAAAGAAATGTGAGTTTAATTGATTTGTGAATAATTTGTTTTTATTATGAATTAGTTTAAGTGTAAAAACATGTTGTAAGTGATTGTTTCCAACCATTATGAAATAATTATATTAATATAATAATAATCATAAATAAAATTACTTTTTATTAAGTAACCCAAATTATGTGCACTGTAGTTTGAAGAACATCGTTGACTATGAAATATGTATGCAATCACAAATAGAAAGCAATTTTCTTTTACAGAAAGAAACATACAACAAGGTATTCTAACAAGTATAGAACACAATGTTGTTTTATCGAGGCATAAATATACACTGATAAAGTTAAAGATTGACTAGAAAATTTCCCTGTGAAGAGATAAAAGTCACGAGACCAAATGAGTGTGGTGGCTCGAGTCCGCATTCAAGTCAGAGTTTTGTTGTAAAAAAAATGGTGTTTGGTCAAAAAATCCATGTTGAAATACTAATCTTCTTCCGAAATATTGTGGGATACATAGACATGTAAAAATATTCAGTGCCGTACATAGACATGAATGAAAAAATATTGTTACATACATAGACATGAAAATAGTAAAGCATTGAGCATGACATACAGGTTTAAAAATGAAAGAGGTTAAAGGGAATGAATTCTAACGGTGAATACCAATACAACTCGAAGTTTTGTTTTTGGAAAAAGGCTCATAATTTAGAAATTCGTTGCAAGTTGCTTAGAAAACAAGGTGCATGACATGTGAAAATAGAATGGTCGAATACATTATGCCAATATTGAGTGAGAGATAAACACCAGTAAACTTGAAAAGTGAAGAGAAGGAACATCCATTAAAAAATGAAAGTGATCATAGTAACAAGATGCATTCAATTAATTGTATCCGTTTTAAAAAAAGCTTTCATTTCAAAAAATAATTTGGAAAACAAACGTCTGGGACATCATCAGATACTGACCCTTACTCTAATGTAAGAGGTCATGTAAATAACATTGAAAAAGGGAACTTTTTTGTATAGTCTGGAATTAGAAAATATGTAAGGTTTGTATGAAAAAAAAAGGAGAAATATAGCTCTAATATTTGAATCCTTTTTAAAAGGATTATGTCCAAGCAAATCTTCGAGGTCATTGAAGCTTCCTCCTCCTTATTCGAATCTTCTTTGTCAATGTTGACCAAATGTAGTGCGTTTTCCTTAATGCATTTAGCCCATTTTTAAAACAAATGCGAAATTCTTGAGAAGTGGAGAAGATGAAAATGGGTAATATTCACTTCACACATAGATATCAAATTATGCACCAAGTCTTTTCTTTTTTTTTACTTGATTTTAAATTTGGAAATGACTTTGATATGCTCGAAGGGAAATTGCAGAAATATCTAAAAGATTTGTTGATTCCATGTTTTGAGGGTGCCTATGATTCTCTAGTCATATGTGGTTGTTTGAGACTGTGTTGCATTGAGGCAGGTTTCACATCTTTTAATAGTTTGGATTCGGAGAGATCGAATTTCTCTATAAAATTTGTCACCATCTCCCATACTGGCATACAGTGTTCACTGGTCCTTTTGATGCATGCTTTGATTTCTTTTTCCTCAAACTATCATTGACTCAAAGAAGAAAACATTAGTCTTTCATCAATTTTGGAGACTTTCTAGATGTGGTTAGGCTAGAACTCTATTTCCCATTCAAGCATTAATTTGAATTTCTATTTGATGTACTTGTGTTCTTCCACCAAAGTTTCCATTATGTCCTCAAGATCGATATTCTGTTGAAAGAATGTGTAAGTTTTGTCGATTCTATTTATAAAACTTGGCCTAATCTTTTCTCAATATTTCACTTTCCTTTACTGCTTGCACCTTCAAAATCTACAGGCTATTATCTGCTTGATAAATTTGAATTGATTAAAACCTAAGAGTTTCAATTTCTTCTTTCAATGTTGTCATGATGGTGACAATGTTGTTGCCACATTCTTCCTTCAAAATTCAGATTTGTTGTGCATGTGCGTTTTTGATTGCCTGCATGTCTACGAAATGTTTTACTTTCAATTTGTTAAACTAATTTTGGTGTTCATTTTGCAAGTTCTCTCTTTCGATGGTGAACCCACTTATAAGCACTATGGAATTATTTTCCAACTTTGTTAAATGAAAGTGTTGGCTTTCTCAATTTCACTTTCCATAAGTTTTATCTTCTACATGTTGTTCTTGTAGGTAGTAGAAAGTTCGCCAACATGGTGTCCATTGTAATGGACAAAGGATTCTAGAGTGTGGAGGGATTCTTCATCTTTTTCCTCAACATTTCATGTTGCTCTCCACCAAAATTCCAAAATGGTTTTGAAACTGTCAAGCTTTCTTTTCTTCATTTTTCTATCAACTGACTTTATCTGAGAACCAAAGTAATACTCAGTCAGGGATGGAAACGTATCACGAACAGTTTGTACCTCAGTAACAGATTTAAATAAAAAAGACCCGAGAGGGATTTTCATAGAAATTGGAATCATGGATGTGTCATGAGAGGCTTGTAGAATGGATATCTGGGTACTATGTTGTTGTTGTTGTTATTGTTGAGGAAACTCTTTTTCTCCACTCGAGAAAGTGGTCAATGTTGACACAGTGGTGCTAATAATTCTCTCTTTTTTCTTTGGGTTAATCTCCATATTCAAGTTCCTTATTAATTTTCTTCGATTGTATATATGCCTTCGTGGTGTGAAATTGGTTGTCAATAATAATGACATTGTCGCTAGATAAACTCTCTTTTCCAGGTGGTTGTTCTTTGTATGGTCTCTCTTGTTTCTTGCCTATGAGTTTTATGTTCCTTTCAGCCAGTTGGTTTATGTGGGTGTTGGAATCTTTTTCTTTAGCAATGCTTTCTTTTTCTGTGCTTGTCTCTGAAGCTGTAAAATATACATCAAGAACATTTTCAAGTTGGGACTCTTCTATTTTTGCAGAGGAGGAAACAAGCTCTAAAATAATGTCATTGAAATAATGTGTAAAATAGGGAGCAAAAAGTAGGAAAGTTGCTATATTTTCTTAAGGTCCTTGGGATGTCCAACAATGAATTCACATGAGATGCGTTAATTACTCATTCAAGTGAAGAGATGTTTCAACTACTTTCGTCTGAAAATTGAGGCAAGGTTCTGTTGTGGAAATTAGGGGAACGATTTCTTTTTTTTTTTAAATAGAGGCTTCTTATTTTAGTATTGTTTTAAACAAATAAGTAGAGAAACATAAAAGATAATTATGGTTAGCATGCATACTGATATATAATTTATTGTTATACAAAGCACAAGGTAGTTGGGTAGTTAGAAGTCGTGTGTTGACCTTTAGCGTGGTGGGGGTATGAGGGAGGTCGGGTGTGGAGAATAACAAACTAAATATTTTTTGGGTCTTCTCTCACGTGGCATTGTAGTCAAGAGTCAGAATGTAACGCCTCCGATTGTGCGACGCGGTTGGGCGTTGGGCGACCCGGGCGAGCGACGGTTGGTGCGACGGGCGGTCGTGCGACATGGTTGTGCGACCCGGTTATGCGACGAACGAAGGTTTGTGACGAACGAAGGATATGCGACAAACAACTAAACGATGCGATGGAGTTATACCCTCGGTTGGAGCATTATGGGATGAGTTAGAGGCCGACTTGCGATGGAGGAGGGTCGACTTATCAATGGCGCTGGAGAGGGGTGTACGTAGCATTGGTGGGGCGGTCGGCTGGGCAGCCCACCCACACGTTACCATGGATATATATGTAATGTGATGGGAGAGCATTTGGACATCAACCATTCGACATTCGATCATCTTCGCTCAAGTGTAGTGCGCAGTTCTTGTGCGCAGAAGTGACAAGGGGTGAATGCATAGCTCATGCGCTAGTCTTAGCTAGTGCATGGAGATAGTTTCTGCTTGGAGATTGGGTGAGCGCCCACCCATCGTGCAAGGGTGCAGGGAGGTGAAACGAAGAAGGCAACCGAGATTGTCTTGATTGTAAAATTGGCTAAGTATGGGACTTGGACTTGCCAAGCATACTTGTACATTGTAAACTGATATTCATAATATATTGTTGGGCAGACTCATTGTTCAGGGAGTTGGCCCTCCCTTTATACTCTGCAATTGTGTTCTCGTTTATAATTGCTGTTGATAATGAATGTGTATGGGCGTTCATTGGTATAAAGGATAACTTAATTATACTTGGTTGAGAATCACAAACTAAGTAGGAGTAAGTGGATAAGGCATAGTCCATGTGCACGAGTATTATTAAAAAGAAATTGTTTGGTGGTGCTGCACCTCACTAACACGGTTGAAAGACTACCGTAGGTTTGGGGGCATGAAAGGTGGTATCAGAGTAGGTTGATGACCAGGTTGATGAAGTGTTGAGCTAGTGAAGCTCGTGAAGAAGTGACTGTGGTGGCAGATACTTGCAAAGCAAAGAGGTTGGTGAAACACTTCCTGATAAGTGTTGCATCAAGGACTTGGGTTGCAGGTGAAGCTGTTGTATGGTCGAGACTAGATTGCAAAGAAGGAAGAGGCTATTAGCAATGGATGAATCCCAGGCTGGGTCTAGTGTGCAAGATGCTACTATAACGCTTATGGAGAAAGTGTTGGTGAGGATGGAGGCTATGGAGACTTCTTGGGATAAGAAGATGGACTTGTTTGCTAAGGGACAAGAGGCCAATTCGAAGTTGAAGGAAGAGCTCGATGAACTCCGGATACAACATGAGTACACTGATATTATGTGTACACAACTTGAAGTAAGGGTCAAGGAGGTTGAAGAAGCAAGGGATCAGGGTCTTGCAGAGATTGTGGACTTGAAGAAATCTCTTGATGAAGCCAGGGATGAGATCGCGGTGTTGAGGAAGGCCGTGAGGCATGGCTCAGGTGGAGGAGTGCCTCATGTGAAAGTCAAGGAACTGGAATCTTTCGATGGTACAAGGAGTGCAAAGACTCTTGGTAACTTTCTATGGGACATGGAGCAATACTTGGAATGGTTGGTTCTATCTAATGATGAGATGAGGGTTAAGGTAGCTGCTCAGTTCTTAATAAAGGATGCTAAGATGTGGTGGCAAAGGAGGATGGACCAAATTGCCAGTGGCAGTGCTAGTGACATCACTTCGTGGGATGAAATGAAAGGAGATTTGCAGGCCCATTTCAGTCCTCAAGATGAAACATGGGAAGCAAGGATGAAGATAAAATTCATAAAGCAGACAGGGAACCTTCAGACTTATCAGCGGGAGTTTGCAAGTGCGGTCCTAGAACTTCCTGACATGCCAGAGAGGGACAAGGTGTTCAATTTCATTATTGGGCTGAAGCGTTGGGCACGCAATGAAGTGAAGATACAAAGGATTAGAACACTTGAAGAAGCTTTTGCTGTTGTGGATAGGTTGGTGGAGAATTATGATGAGACTTCTGATGATAGGAAGAAGAAGTCCGATAAGCCGAAAGATAAGAAGAAAGATGATGCTTCGAAATAGGATGACAATTCGAAGACGAAGAAAGTCTTGAAGTGTTGGATATGTGCTGGACCACATATGGTGAAGAATTGCCCTTCTAAACTGAAAGTGGCTGCGATTGCACAATCTAATGCGAAGGATGAAGGAGATTTTGTGGGGATGATGCAAATACTTGGTGCTGTTGCTGCTACAGAGGTGATCTCTCGGAAGGATCCTGAGAGGAATAAGTTGGAGTATGTTCGGATGAAGGTTGGAGATGCTGATGTACTCACTAAGGTGGATAGTGGGGCTTCTCACAACTTCATGGGAGAAGATACTGCGAGAAGGATTGGGCTGAAATCTGTACCTATCAAGGCACAAATGAAGATAGTGAATTCTCCTCCGGATGAAGTTCTTGGTGTAGTTGAAAAGGTGGACACAACACTTGGTGAGTGGACAGGGACGGTTGACTTCACTATAGTGCGGATAGGTGACTCTGAGGCTGTGCTGGGGATGGAATTCATGAAACAATTTGATGCTATGATTGTTCCACATTTGAAGAAGCTGTACATTTATGATGGAAGGGAAGATGTACCCATTAGTGTGCCTACCATTGGAGTAACAAGGCCTGATTGTAAGTTGGCAGTGATGCAAATGGAGGATGAGAAGCGGATGGGTGACATGAGTAAGCGGTTGTCCATGGTTGAGACAAAGCTTACCAAGTAGTCATTGGTCATCAAGGCTCTTTCAGATAGTATCTTGGATTTGTCAAGAAAGCTAGAGGTGGTCGAGGATGATGATGATGATGATGATGAGGCATATGTGAGGCCGGATGTCCGAGAGGAGGATCGGGTCACTTATCTACAAAGGATGGAGATTGAGGATCCTGATAGATGGATCGAGATGATTAGCGAGGGTGAGCCTTCAGGCTCTACTCCCTCCACATCTTCTTAGATGGACAAGAAGGTGGGGCTCATTGTTAGCTTCTCATGGCAGTGAGTCCTTAAAGCACATTGAGTAGGTATGATGGTGCAGGGATGGCTTGGCATCAAGCATCATGACATGTTGCAGATGAGATGAGGGCTACTTCATGGACCTGGGCATGGTTTATATGGAGATGGATTCTTGATGAGTTCAGGATGTGGTAGATGTTTTGAGAAACGACTGATGGTGATATGAGGATGTTCACTCTCATGATTTGAGCGTGATGGTTGGATTAGCTACCCAACTAGTTCAGACATGGGGTCCAGAAGTGCATAGAGGCATGTTGACATTGTGTTGGAGTATCATGGCAGCAGTTCACATGGGATGAGATGTTACCACATGGTAGAGATGTGTTAGCACTTTTTGGAGTATCATGGTAGCAGTTCACATGGGATGAGATGTTAACACATGGTAGAGATGTGCTAGCACTTGTTGGAGTATCATGGCAGCAGTTCACATGGGATGAGATGTTAGCACATGGTAGAGATGTATTAGCACTTGTTGGAGTATCAGGCAGACGAGGAGGACAGTTCACATGGTGATGATGACACATGATGGGGTTGACACATTGTTGCAGTGGGCATGTAGATTGAGATGGAGGGGCCAGCCTTCCACGATGGAGAGCAGCATGTGGGGATTGTGACAGGGTGGTCGATGATTAGGGGTGATTTTAGGGGCGAATGTTCGCCCTTTGGTGAAATTAAGGGGTTTTAAATTTTTAGTGGGCGAATATTTTGTATCATAGTAAATTTTTACAAATCACCTCAAATAGCCCACCTTATTTTAAGGGAGAGGGTAAAAAAGGTAAATTTAGCCCTTGAAATTAGGAGTTACAACCTTCCATTCGCCCATTTTCAAGAATAGGTTTTATTTAAGTGAATCCATTCGCCTATTTTCAAGAATAGGTTTTATTTAAGTGAATCCTATGGGCCAAATACCATATTTATAAAAGAGGTATGGTGAATTAATAAAAAT
>APFE031557519.1:0-13583 GCA_000404065.3 Pinus taeda
GCCTTGATAGACCAATCAAGAAATATATATCATCTACTTGTATTTCCAGTGTATGTGCACCAATTTTGAATGCTTATGCTTGAACATCCCATTCACGGACAAGATACCTCAATAATTCCATTTTCTACCTCATACAAGGAAGACAAAAGAATTTTAAGAGTCCATAATATCTTAAAGCCTGGGTTGTGCCAGGATCATTATTTGCAGCAAAATCTGGTTCTTCATTTTCTCTTTCTCTCCATATTAAGTCCATTTTGTTCCAATAGACACCTGAAACATCACAAGAAGGGTCATTAAGACAAATTTCAAGCAAAAAACAAGAGATATTTTGAGGCAAAGAAGCAAAATAAAGTTGGGAATTGTGGCCAACGCATCCCTCCTAAGGGTAGACAGTGCGTTGCAGTATTTCCTCCAATGTATTTTTCCCATTTTTAGTGCACCTTTCAACCTTCTAGGGGTGCTTTGGACCTAGGGTGAGGAATTAGAGCAATAGAGCCCTCAAAAATTTGAAAAGTGTGCATGAAATCACAAAATGAAACCATGAAAGGAAAGAGAAATGTTCTATCTCCTATTTGGAAGTGAAAACGATTGAAATGATACATTGGATTGTTTGCAATCAACTGTAGAAGTTTGGGGGAAAAAACACTTAGAATCACTCTCCAAGAGGAAATTGTGAAATGGTAAAAATGAGTTAGCTTTTGCCTATTTTATGGTCATTTTCATCATCAATTTGTTAATGTTTTGACCTAAATATGTTTTAATTTTACCATGAAACAAGTATCTTTAATCCTTTGACGGTGTTTTGAGCAGGATGACAACTGTTTTAATGGATTTGACGTTGTCTGGATTGAAACAAGTCATTTTAACCAAGGAGCATACTTTTATTGCTTTTTCGGGCTCTGTAAACCTACGAAAAAGGAATCCCCTAAGAGTCCTCTTTGAACTCTTTTCAGACTCCCAAAATATGAAAATATTGTCGAGCACATGTCTTTTTGAACTTGTTAAAGTAAATGAAAAGACATCTCCTCAGTATAAGTTTAACCCTTTTCTGGACTGAGCTAGAATATCTACAAAAAAGGAATACCTTAGTCGAACATGGCTAATATGTTCTCCTAAGTACTGTTTTATGCCTTTTCAGAATGAAGAGACTATTTACAAAAATGAACCTTTGGAGTTTTATTTTTTACCTCTTTTTCAAAATATCTAAACATGAAAAAGATGTCGAGTTAGACCTTTGTCGGACTCGTTAAAAAATCAAACAACGATGGATATGTCGAGCATGACAGGACTGAACCATTCCTTCTCAGGGTTTTTTAAACATACTCGGAGGGATTCATACGAAGGGTGAACTTACAAATCAAGCATATGTTGTCCTCCTCAATCTTGTTAAAAAATAAAGAGGTACTGACTAGCAATGGTTGGGGAAATTTGGAAAATGGGATACTCTACCTGTTAATGTTAGTGAGTTGCTCTTGAACATGACACTCTTTCACTTTGTCTCCACAGCTGTTGGTTTGGGAAATATGATTGTATTTTGGTTCATCACACCATTCCAAATCTTTTGTTTTAGGTTTTGGGTCAATGCTACCAACTCCATTCAGTGTCACCAATGTGTTCAAAGAGAATTCACTCAGTTGATATCTGCTACGATACTCTTAAGCCTTCATTCCATGTCTGTCGTTCCTAAACTAGTTCCACATCAAAGTCATTTTATCTCAAATCATGATACCCATTTCGTGTCATTGATGAGGGATACATCAAGGCCCTCTTGCGACGGGTCACTTCTTGTCGACTTCAACTCATTATCCAGGAAGTCAACTTAGAAACTATTCCTTTAGTACCTTGGGAATAGTATACATCAATGGCAAGTTTCCTTGCTCTCGGCGATAGGTTTTCATCATTGGCCTTTGACCGATAGAGTCTATGTGGTGTTTGACTTCAACTCATTCATTCACACTATATGGATTGTATTGTTGTACCTTGAGAGGCATTAACATCATTGGTGGTTTCTCTTATGTTTGTTAACGACTTACATTATTGGCTGATAATCATATGGTGTCTACCATGTTTGAATTCATCTCACTAATTCACATGTTTAGAATCATACATTGGACGATTGTGTGAATGAGATAGAAGACTCCAGATCTAGTTCCAACCATCTAGGCTTTGATTTCACAATTAATGCAAGATTACAAAGAATGATGGCTATAATCACACATACATTCATCCGATCATGGATCCACACTTCGTTGTTAGTGGACATGTTTTCTTGATCACTGCACATGTAATGTTAGCTTATGTGCTGAGCATGGGTATGCCTCCCTAAACAAAGATATCACGATGAAAATGTATTATAGCAAATGATGATATGAAAAATTATTCTTGATCCAAACTTGTCATAAGGTAAAACATTTCAGTCATTAGTTGCCATTTCTGACTTTGTGCTTTAGGGGGAAATTTGTTATAGGCCATTTTGCCACATTTGGTCTATAGGCCTACAAACTGGATGAATCCACATCCATGAACACCTTGTCATCATCCCTACACAAAGCCCTAAGCATGACTCTCCAAAATCACTGAGTTTCTGACCTTGACTACTTCATTTCAATTCTTTTAAGGCCCAACACACCCTGACCCTTTAGGTATCTGCATTCAACAACAGGTTGCTCAGTTATTCACATGATTTGATTAGAGCAGGTTGTCCCTTGTTGGATGTGAACCAATTCTAGAAGTTCAGGAAAAAGAAAAATAATCCCGCAACTTCCTCTTCCTGAAGCTTATAGGAGTTGTTACAATGATTTAACTTGGATAAGAACTTCAAATCCTATGTCATCCCACCTTGGATATTTTACCTCTTATCCCTTGATCTCATCCTCTCATCAAGGGTGGATCTCAAGCCTATATTGGTAAATTGATAATAATTCCTAAATTACATCCTCTCTTATATATTTACTGCCATCCACAAACTACGTTGGCTTTTGGAGACTAATCATACCTTGATTCTACTGCTTTGATCATAAGAGAGTTATCATTCCCATGCGTTAGGGTGATCTTGAGGTGTGCATTGTGACAAGGAAGGACAAGTCAACTTGGGGAAATATTTACAAGGTTAGCTTCCAATTTTGGTTGTAAAATCTCTTCTTTTCACATTAATACAAAGCGTATATCATTTTCCTGTATGTGTTATGTTATGTTTGAATTCATATATTTCAATGTTATGTTGATCCATTGAATATAATGATTGGATAATGCTACATAGATGTCGTAGATATTTGACTTGTGTTGATTGTTTATGCAGGTTCTAATTATAATGATCAGAGCTATGGTTTGAGTTACAAGCCAAGAGGAGAGAAGAGATTGCGACAGATCACAAGTAAGCATATTTCCATTCTCCAATTTATCTAAGGAGAAATTTATAGTCTTTGATTTCTATTGTTCTAGACTAGGCCACTAGTTCTAGGGAAGATACTTATGTCCGCAGGTGTAGATTTCGTATAACAGCCACCATGGAGAAATAGTATCTCATCTTCTAGGCTCCTTGGCTCTCCTTGGATGCCTGAAACAAGCTCGTATTTAGCGGTGGCTCTTGGTACATCTCCACAGAGAAATAAACCCTCACGCTTCGCGATAAACCCATTCTTCACATAACCGATGTCTTTCAATTGTCACATTATTCAAATATTTCTTGCTTGGACTTGAATTTTCCTCCTTATCCTTTTTATATACTTTCTTCTTCCCTTATTTTTCTTTCTAATGAGGGCTAAGTCTTCTACTTGCTTTTGTTTCACTATATGGGACTTCAACTAGATCTCTTCTTGCATAAGGTTTTCCTAAAGCTTCTCATAAGTACTTAGTTTCTCATGAGCACAAACACCTTGGAAAAAAGGCTTTCAAGATGAAGCAAGTCCATTTTAAGGTAATGCGTACCAACTCCTTATGCTTCAATTTTGTCCCAATCACATCAAATTGATCTCTCAATTCAATTACCTTGAATAGGAAACTCACCATTATGTTTGTGTTACTTATGTAAATGAATGAAAGCTTGTTTCTCAAGAGAATCTATTTGGAGACATTGGAATCATAATATAACTCAAAGAAAGCATCATATATGATATTACTAGTTGTTTTCTCTACAATGTGAGTGATCAAGTGATCCTTCATAAAATCAAGAAAGATTCTCTTTGCCTTTGCCTCCTTAATATGCAAGGCCAACAATTTTGGATTGATAGGTGTAACAATCTATTTCTCAACATGCTCCTAAATCTCAACATATTTCAAAAACATTTGTAATCTGCACATCCAAGGTATGAAATTCGAAGCACCTTCCAACGTGTCACTCTCTTTAATAATGAAAGTATTCATCTATGCAAATATAAAGCAATATTCAATGCAATATCAACAACAAATAATGTAGGACAACCTTTGTAGGATTCAAAAGAGCTTTTCCCAAGTTCCCTAGGGTTTCACATTCAATAAACTTGTACTAAGTCAAGAACCTCTCTTGGATATTCAACTCTCTCTACTCTAAGGGATCAATCTCAATGAAATCAATTTTGAAAACATGTATAAGTTTCAAAGTGGGCCACCTACTGCAAATTTAAAAATTTCACCTCAAACATGAGGTTTCCTAGATATCTTTCCCGTAAAATTTTATCCTTAGGGATGACTCTAAAATATTAATTTATAGAAAAAAATGAATAATTTTTCTTCAACCCAATTCAAAAGGAAACCAAATAAAATAAATACTTATCAAGCGTACTTAAGTGCAAAAAAGTTTCAATCCTTAGAGAAGACTTCCTAAGCAAATTACAAATTTGAAAATAACTTAATCATAATGGATTATCACAATAGTATATATTCCTTTTGTTAAATCAATTAATAAATTAAACTCAATGTTATGATGAATTATCATGCATAACCAATATTTTTAATCTACTTAATCATGAAGATAACATAAGTTGAAATTCAAATTTAATACATGATTGTCAAAGCCAAGCTTTTCAAACCCTAGCCAGGGAAACAATAAGAAAACCCTTGCTACCAACTCCTTCTAGCTAGGAATCACTTCTAACCAAATCTAGGCACTCCAACAAAGATCCTCAACAATCTAGTAAACAAACAATTAAGTCTTCTTTGGCATCTCTCAAGTGTACAAAATAATTTCCCTTGTCTTTTCCACATCGAGCATTCCTAGTAGCTTTAATGTTTCCAAATGACACAAATCCCTAGTCTTCTTCCCTCATAAGAACTACAAGATCAAGTGAACCCAAAGCATAGCTTCCCTTGTTTCCTTAAGTTAAAACCCTTACTTTTGTCTTTTACTGAATCTTCTTAAGAACCCTAGCACTAAAGAAAAAAGAGATCAAATACAATGAAGAAGCGTTTATAGAGATTGGTTTTCTTTGGTTCTCACATCTTTAGCAAAAGTATGTGATCATATGAAAGAGCTTCAATTAATGATGGCAAAGGAATTTCTTCCCACTTTATTTGTATGAAACATGAGGGAGGTCAATAATAAGAAGTGGTTCTAGTCCACTACGAGACCTAACTAAATAGATATGCCTACATGTGAAGCTACAACTTTATGTTACACATGTCAAACTCTAAGGCATGTACATCCAACAAGAAAGGGTCCAATAATGAGTACTCCTCAGAGGTCCAATGTTCCTCATTTACAAGCCTCTAATTCTCTATTGTTATATCCTAAACCATGTGTACATCTAGGTTTGCCACATCTACATGATCACTCCTTAACCTAAGTGTATTGAAATCAAGTACAATCCTCAATGAAAGAAACCAACTATAGCCGTGCTTTCTAGGTCTCCTAGGGGTTGGGGACACGACTATGCTCTCCACATTCCACAAAATTGGGGACTTTATTGGGGATGCGCTTTGTTGTTCCTTGTGTGCCCCTAACACTTGTAAAATTCATCGAGGCTATCCCTTGCAAGCATGGGACACCCCAATTATTTAAGTACTCTTTGATGATACCTATGAGGGAAAACAAAAAAATATAAACATAAGAGACATAATATTGTTTTTTGAGTTCAAAGCAAGAAGAAAGTCCTTGCACCATTCTTGTCTTTCCTTTCATTCTCTATAGAACTCTTCCAAGCCTTAAATTTTGTTGTTTATTACCTCCAACATACTTGTTTGTGTATTTAATATGTTGAAGTTGGTATTTCATAAAAATAATTTTTCAAAGGCAAAAAAATGTGGACAAGAAGGAATTTTTATTCCAAGTGCAATTTAGCTCTAGCACACATTCTTCCAATTAAAGGTTGGAGTGGCATCAATCAATATATTATATTATATTTAATATATATATATTATATATATATATTATAAATCGTATATATATATATATATATATTTATTTATTTTTTCGTTGAAAATGTTAGAACAATTAGATTTGAACTAGAGGCTGTTTGTTTTCACATTCCCATAGATGACGTTCATAGTTTCTTATGGCATATCAATGTAGAGGACCAAATAAAGGTTGACTGAGTGTCACTATATGGTTGAGACTTGTTCCATTTATTTATTTTTTTGCTCTTAAGACATGATTTTGGATGTAGTTATAGGATTTATCTGTGTGTTTTATTTTGTTTGCAACTTTTTTACAATAAAAAATAGAATGATTCTCCTATTTTGAATATCAATTTGAACATTGTTTTTACTAATTAAATCATTAACACTGCCAACTATTTAATTGTATAAATGTGTAATTAATCATTCATAAAACATTTAATTATTATTATTTCAATTTTTCTTTTTAAAATTTATATTTAGTCTTCTATTTCGAGCTTCTCAATGTATTCTAAAATTTGGGGTGTGTCATCTCACATATGTGAAAATTCCTAAACCAGAATCCCTACTGCAACAACTGATGATATTTATCCTACTTGTTAGATTTACATAAATAAGTTATTTGCAGTTTCCTACGAAAAATATTGAAATAAATACACTGCAACCTTCACTTAATTAATTTATATGCGGAAACAAGAGAATGAGCAAGAAAGAAAATACAACAAAATAACACTGTTATTTTTGAAAAAATGTCCTCGGAAAAACCCAATGCAGGAAAACCGATGCAATATATTTGAGGGTTTACTATTACTAAGAAGTAGTAAATTATGAATATATCTCTGAATACCTGAAGGGTTATTCAATTACAGAGAGAGAAAAACTGGCACTGGATGAGGTGCCTATGGAAGGCTCTATGCTGCCTCTGCGTAGTCTTCACACAATC
This sequence comes from Pinus taeda, assembly GCA_000404065.3. Lineage (NCBI taxonomy): Eukaryota > Viridiplantae > Streptophyta > Pinopsida > Pinales > Pinaceae > Pinus > Pinus taeda. The sequence continues at coordinate 7,253 of APFE031557519.1, forward strand.
ATTATGTCAACCCCTCTAGGAACTGTCACCTAGCCAAGTGATTGATTTTATATCCAAAGTCATTGCTCTCAACTTGTCGGTCTCACACCTCGGCTCCCGTCTTCTGAAACTGACTCAAATGTAAAATTTCAGACTCTCTCTCACCTTTTGCGCTACCTCTGCGTGGCCCTGCATCAACCTCTGTGTGAGAGATGCTAGATCACTCTCTGCCTCTCTCTGCTGATGATCCTCCGGCTGAGAAAATCTCTCTCTCTGGATGCTATCTCTGCCTTTCAACTGCAAGAAATCTACTTGATCAAAATTTCCTCCCGAGAACTTCTCACTTCACAAATTCGATCTCTTGATTTCTCGGTGTCTTCCAAATGACCCTCAAGCTTAAATAATCTTCTCGTTGAAATTCAACTACCCATATTAAAAGCGAATCAATGGCTAATATCATTTTGGATTGATCCTTGTCTTCTTCTAGAAGCTACACCCACAATTAGATTAATACCTATTAATATTTTTAATTTCCTAAGTTTAGACTTAGGGGCCCATTAAAAAATATTAATTATTTTAATAAAATTGTTTCTGGGTGGAATTTACCAAAATTATTTCTGGGTTCTTTGGAGAACATATGGTGCTACCTCAAATCAACAATATTTTGGAGATGTGTCCCAAGCTCATTGTTTTTGCATCCTCGAAATTTGGCGGAACATTGCAAAAAAATATTTTCTATCTAAAAAGCCAACAATTTTAAGTTTGAAATTACTAAACACCTATTACACTTGTCAATGTTAATATTATGGATTAGTATTTTAGTAGAACACAATGCAATCGCCCTTTATTAATTATAACTTATAAAGTTTCATTTCAAAAATGAATTATTGGGCATTTCCATTTTCTATTTCACTTGGGGATAGCATTATTAGAATTAATGGACATTTTGTGTCTTAATGTCTTAGAAATTAAATGTAACATCACTTATTCTATTTTCATAGGCTATTATTGTGAAAATGCAATGAGATAAAGAGTATAATTTTTTTGGTAGGGCGACAAGTGTGGGAGGGGCTCTCTATGACTATAGAGGAGACCTTGAACATAGTTTTGCTTGGAGCCTAGGTCATATTACAAGCAACCAGGTGGAAGCATACACCTTGTTTCAACTCTTTGGAAAATCATTTTGGCCTGTCAAAGTTAATAGTCATCGATGACTCCAACATTAGTATTGAGCATATGATTAGAGGAACATCCCAAAGGACAAGTTGGAAAGGATGGTTCTAGGTCCTCCGTGTTAATAATGAGCAAGTGGATTTACAAGCCAACATAGGCTCTAATAAATAGTGGGGTTATTAATCATTGATGGGCACACATAATATTAGGACAAGCCATAGTTATGAAAATAAAGGTAAATAATAGCCAGATGGGACTTACATGTAATCAATTTCCCTTATAGCACCAAAATATTGGCCATGTATCTGTCACTCTAATTGCTTGTGCCATTACATGCTCCAACATTATGCTATCATGGTTTATCTATCTGTGTGAAGTAATTCTTGTTACATTCATGGGATTGAGTTGACAATCGACATGATGTTGCAATCAATCATTACAATTTTCCCTCCATATCATGATGTGTTTGTAAGGGTCATTTTACAATCAGATGACAAACAAGGTTTGGCTCTCAAGGGAAATTGCCTCTATGAAACATTGAAAATCAGTGCCTGATTTGGGAATTTATAATTCCTAGTTAATTGAGTTTCTCAATTTTTTTTAGCTACTACTTAAGGCCTATCCATGGGTTTTTGTTCATGCAATTGCCCAACAATCTTTGATAATTTGTTCAATATTGGCTACAAGTTTTGTGCTTTGTTTTTTTTTGTGATTGGGAGAAAGATGGGCTATTATAAACTGCAAGCTATGTGCAACTAGATAAAGGTGTATGGAGAAGCTATTGGTGTATTGGGCATGGAATTGAACTATTCTCAGTCACAACTTAGGAAATGGAGAAGAGGCAGAGGCAAAAATGGGACATAATAATGTCAATTATGTTGCAACATATAAGGAAAATTTTGGTGTTAGAGGTAGAGGTCAAGTAGCTTTGCAAAACACCCAATTTGATCATGCTCCTAGTGTTAGTGTTTTGCACCAACCCTTTCTAATGCAACTAAAGCACAAAGATTCTTCAAAATTGGTGAAATTTTCTATCTCTTTGCCAATAGAACAACTTCTTGTCAATGATGATATCTCAAAATAGATTAGTTAATATGTATGGTTCTTTATTTTGTATGAAAATGCTATTACTTCAAAGGATCTCTATTCTATTTCTATTTTCATATGGGATAAGAGAAGAGGAAGAATAACAATTTTTTTTGGAGTTTGAATTTCCTATTTAGAAAGCTTCATTATGTATTTCTCTTTCTTAATTTTAGTCACATGCTTCTATAATATAATAAATTCTTCAATTTAACAAAAAAAAATAAAAATAAAAATTTAATTGAACCCGCTGCCTATAATATTCTCATAATTTGTTACAAGGTTATAAATCATAATGAAAATGATTTTCAAGAAGAATATAAGAAATATACTCTCCCATGCAAACACAAAAACCAAGTAGCTTTTCATTCTAATACAGGAAAGAACCTATATTGAAATTTTATATTTCTTTTACTTTAACCTGATAGAAGGTTTATTTCTCAACAAAATATGTGCCATTTTTATGAATTCAACTTTTTATATTTTGAAAATGCAAGATAATTAAATATGCTTATTTTATTTAGTATTGTGTATTCTTACATTGAAAACTATTAATAACCAATAATTATTAGTTTAAAATAATATATGATTTTGTTGAAATAATAATTTAATTTTATGCTAGGATATTTGAAAAGAAAATATTAATTTTTAATGGAAAAGATGTTTTAGGTTTGAATTATAAACAATATTTTTTAACGAAATAAAATTTCACATGTCAAAACTTGTATTGATATTATTCATATTTTATTCTTAAAATAATATGTTAATTTATTGATGATCCTATCAAAAAGTAACTAACACATTTGTATTTGTTCAATTACTATTTTAATGTTGAACACCACAATACTTTGGTGCATTATACAATATTTATGTTTATGTTAAACTTTTTTTTTAGGAATGTTATCAAGTTTAAGGAGGTTATATCTTTAGTCACATGACCCACCAAACAAGAAGTATGGTATTTTAATAGCGAATTGTTGGCTTAGTGGGCTATGACCTAGGTTCAACGTTATTTATCCATGCAAATCCCTACACCACTGGCCCTTTTGGAATCAATCCATGGAGCGGGGATTGATGTCTCACCCGAAGCAGTATGGGGGGATGTAGGAACCAAATTTCCACACCCATAGATGGTAGTGATGTCGTTTTATACCCTAAACTTGCCTTTGTGCAAATCGATAAGCCTTTTAGGGCTTATCGATATACTTCTCTTATACAGCTTCTACACCTTCGCAAAGGTCTACAATCGTCCTTCGCAGAACCTAAATAGGTGATTTATCTACTTATGCGCTCTTGTAAGTGTTCTTACCTTTGTGTTTACCCCGATCAGCTTAAGTGTCTAATAACTTCAACATGTATTAATATATTCTACGCGTAAACAAATATTATTACTCATGTTCATATAACATAGTGAAACATATAGATTCACGCATCAATATAACATTAAATCATAAACCCAATATTCTTCATAACATAATTGCATGCATTCATAATAGAAGTAAATAGATCAACACATGTAATTCCAAAATAGTCCTCTTTACTAATGCTTCATATCTTCTTTAAAGACTCTAACTATCTTGCACACACAACTGTAGGCGTCCGCGCACTCAGTTGCGGATATCTACCCTAGGCCTCTACGCACACAGCTGTAGAGCCTCTTTCCTACGCTAAGACTCTTTTCTCTTAGCTCTTACAAACCCATTGCCAAATGTAATTTCAACTTCAAAAAATGCCTTAGACTCTTCTAATACTTCCCTTTTTATACAATCCCATGGTCCGCTGACCATGGGTAGATCTCCTAAAGCCGACATGAATTACATAAACGAAGGGCATAAGTCTTTTATGACATTTTACATCTTTGCGCTTGGCGACCACAAAATGCGGAGACTTTACACTTTTTTAATACAAAAACTTGGGCTTTCTGCCCCAAAACATGGGCCTTTAACCCTAAAATTGACTCTATGGGACTCGTTCCCAACAGGCTCCCAACACAAATATGGTGACTCTTTCCCGAGTCACTTTGCTGGCGCAATGATCTTGCTGTGAAGACCTCCCAGCTCCACTTGAATGACTACAACCTCAGCGGTACACTATGTCACCGCCTGCTTGACATGCTCTACCAACTGTTCCATCGCTGGTTCCGCACTATCTGCCTGGATTTTCTGCTGTACCGCTTGCAGGCTGGCCAACTTTCCTTCAATGGTGGCGGTGAGTGCATATGCCTCATCCAGCCAAGGCCCCAATCTGGCCTTAAGTACTGCCTCTTTATGTTACACTGCATCTGCCTGTTCCTTCTGTTCCTTTGCTTCCTACAGCTTCGGCAATCTCTGCGTGATGACGATGGTGCGCGCCATCGCTCTTGATTCATCTTACCACTGCTGTAATTCTGTCACCTCGGTATTTAACCTCTGCGAGTTAGGATATTCTTGCAGACTAGTAAGTACCTCCAGCAACTGCTCAAAGAGCGCTGTGCAATCCGTCACTGCGTTGTCTACTGTAGCAATTGCATCCTTGATAGCTGCCTTGCGATGTTCCTTGTCCACTGGTGGAGTCGAAGGCTAAGCCTTCAAATTAAGCTCGGTAATATTAAGGTTTAGCTCAAACTAAACCTTGGACAGCTCGGTCTTTGCATCATGCACCCCGACAACCAACTTCCGAATCTTGGCTTCCACCGGTGCTTCTTCTGGGATATGCAACTCCATAACGGTTCTGCATGCTTCAACAACTACCACCGTAGTGTGCTCATTCTTCTGCTGCACTTTCTTCCATGTGTCAATTGCTGAAGTATTCTCAACGAACATTTATGCATTATTGACCTTTTATTCGTTGATCACACTCAGCGCGCGCTGCTCTCAAGCCAAAAGTTCTGCGATCACACATGCCTGTAGGGTGTGAAGGGTGTCACTTGAAAGTGTGGTCAAGTTAAACCTGATATTCTTTAGTGTGCTGATAGTAGCCTGGTTAGCTTCTGCTTCTATAGTCAAAGCTCCATTCAGCAATGCGACGGCCCGGGGATCCAACGAGCGAACCATCTCTACTACTTCAGTAGTTGCCGACACCAAACTAGTCGACACCGCGCTGCTTTGTGCTACACCGGTCTGAAGTTGAGTATATAGATATGATTTGAAAATATATAATAATACAAATATACCCAAAAATAATAAGATAGAAATAGATAGAAATGCTTCTTTATTGATCAAACCCTTAAGATAGGGAAACACCATACATTCACTCCTTAAGGAAGGAGAACACTCCACAAGCCATATGCCTATTCATATAATAATCCTTGACATCCCTCAATGGGGAGTCTCTAGCCTCTATATAGGCCTCATACATACAATACCATGGGTCATTACCACGGTTCCCTTAATACCATCTATCTAATACCATGGACTTATTACATTATTGCTAACTACTTGTGGTCCCTTACATGATACGGGTTAACCACCTTATTTATTACTATGGCCCATCTCATTATTACATTATTCCCTTGGGTACCTCCCTTTGTACCCCATATTATCCCCCCTAGGTATACTACATTCTTGTTATAACTCTGATATGAAAATATAAGACAATGCAAATAAACCCAAGAAATAACAAGATAGAAATAGATGGAAATGCTTCTTTATTGATCAAACCCTTAAGGTAGGGCAACACCATACATTCATTCCTTAAGGAAAGAGAACACTCCACAAGCCATATGCCTGTTCATACAATAATCCTTGACATCTCTCAATGGGGAGTCTCTAGCCTCTATATAGGCCTCATACATACAATACCATGGGTCATTACAATGATTCCCTCAATACCATCTATCTAATACCATGGGCTTATTACATTATTTCTAACTAGTTGTGGTCCCTTACATGATATGGGTTAACCACCTTATTTATTACTATGACCCATCCCATTATTACATTATTCCCTTGGGTACCTCCCTTTGTACCCCATATTATCCCCCCTAGGTATACTACATTTTTTATAGCTCTGATACGAAAATATAAGACAATGCAAATAAACCCAAGAAATAACAAGATAGAAATAGATAGAAATGCTTCTTTATTGATCAAACCCTTAAGGTAGGGCAACACCATAC
>APFE031557519.1:13685-26314 GCA_000404065.3 Pinus taeda
TCACTCCTTAAGGAAGGAGAACACTCCACAAGCCATATGCTTGTTCATACAATATTCCTTGACATCTCTCAGTGGGGAGTCTCTAGCCTCTATATAGGCCTCATACATATAATACCATGGGTCATTACCATGGTTCCCTCAATACCATCTATCTAATACCATGGGCTTATTGCATTATTGCTAACTACTTGTGGTCCCTTACATGATATGAGTTAACCACCTTATTTATCACTATGGCCCATCCCATTATTACATTATTCCCTTGGGTACCTCCCTTTGTACCCCATATTATCCCCCTAGGTATACTACAATTTGGATCTGCAGCTCGCACATACCCGTTTGAATGGCGACTAGGGCTTACTTCTACTGCTGCTTGAACTGCTATAACAGTTCTACGGTCACGTCCCTGACCTATCTCCAATGTCGTCTAAGTCACCTTCTATCAAGGTGATCGAGTCAAGCAATGAATTATAGGCCTTAGACTTCTTCCACGACCCTTCTTTCTCCTGCTCCCGATTCCGCTTTATCCAGAAGGGGGTACTCTCTGGGTCTCCACCACTCTGTTCAAATTACTACTCATCCTCTGTATATGGTGAAAAAGACTTTTGACTTTTGTCAGAATCACGCTCTTCTTCATCTTCCTTCTCTTCTGCCTGCTCCTTAGCGGTGTGATCCACTTTAGCTCTGGCTTTTTCCTCTGCTTCTTTTTCATGTCGTTTAGCCATCTGCTGCATTTTCAACTGAGCCTCTTCCTTCTTCTGTTTTCCCACAGACTTACTGGATCCAACGAACAAATATTAGGATGCGTGCCATTCTGACAGCCAACGATCGAGGACTGCTAATATCACATCATCCGTCGCAAGGTATGGGAAATCATACCATTTCTGTTCTCGCTCATTCCGCGCCCGGATGGAGATATAGTGGAAATCCGCCTTAAACTCCGCGTATCTCGACAACTACTCATAAATAGTTGGTGACAGTCTTGGCTTGCGGTTGATGGCCATATTGATGCTCATCTTCATAAAAACTGAGAAGACCTTCCTCTCGCGGACCAGCTCATCGTCCTTCATGGCCCATAATGAAGCAAACTTCGCTGCTTCTGGAAAATCCATCATGATCATAGGAAATTGACTATCATTTGGCAATTGCCATGCGACCAAAATCATTGATAACAATAACCATGTGTAATGGAACATCTTGCTTTGATCCTACGCTTCTCCGTCGGTCAGAAGGAACTCGTTGTAGAGGTAGCGTGCCCAATTTAATTGTACTCCCTCCGCGCACTGGGCTGCTAATGAGACTACTGGTACCAACACCTCATCTACACGACACTTCCACATGATCTTCCCAGCCAAGATCTAGGTGGCTAGCTTGACTGCGAGGTCAGTTACGCTTGAGATGGAGTAGCCACGTGGTTTCTTGACAATCTTAAACTTGTCCTTCATTCTCACAGCGAGGTCACCCTCGCCCACCTTTCCACCAAATGCCTTGGCCAGCTTTTGTCTTGAATGGGGTAGCCAGGTGATCCTATGGATCAACATATCAGTTATCGGGATTGGTTCTTCTAACCACAAGAAACCGTCGTGCACTAGGCACAACAACTATTTGATCACTATTAAATTTATCTGTGCACAATGGTAATGCAGAACCCATAGTAGGTTCATCAATCCTGACTTCTCCACCCCATGAATCCACTTCACTGGCTCAAGTGCGGTGACACCCGAATCCTTATAGAATACCCTTTGCATGAAACTGTCAGTATCGAGGTGGGGGAATTGCTTAGTATCTGCTAAGTCCCATTCCTCTAACTTTAGTTGTGGGACACGTTCCCAATGCAAACCTTCAAATGTGATCTGATCGGGTAGCAGAGGTGTATTCAACATAAATTTTCCCTCATCTGGGTCCTTTGGGACCTCCACCTTACCCCAACGTGGAGGGATGTATTCCAATAGCTTTGAGATAGGGTCTACACCCTCAATGTCAATTTCCTCGGTGCCTTCATCTACACCCTCATCGGGTTCTAGGTTTACCACCTTGCCTTTCTCCTACGTGGTGGGCTTCTCTTTCTTCTGGTGCTTCCTCGGAAATTCGCGCACCGACTGTGTCGATTTTTGTTTGTCTCTCTTTGTCTTAAGCCCCTCTCTTGTCGGCGTAGGCCTCGACGACTTTGGCACATCTCTGGGAACCTTCACACTTATGACCTTAGGAGAAACTCCCTCAGAGGCCATCGATCCTCCAACACTTGCAGTTTCCATGAGCGCTAACATCATACTATTAAGGAGCTCTTGGGTTTCCTTAGGCAATCTGTCTAACATCGAACTGACCACCAAAGCCTCAAAATTCTCAGGGTTCAAGTGTAACCGATAGCTTGACACATCAAATCTCAAAGTGCAAAGTGTTTTTCGTTGGGTGGCCATCTGTAATTTATAGGCAAATTTGAATTCAAGTCTGACTGTTCCCCCCAAAATCCATTCATAAATGCTAGATTGGTTGCATATTTTCAAAGATCTCACATTTAAATTCTGTCTTAAGTTCCACCCCCAGCTCTTCTTAGCCGTTTTCTCATTGTCAAATCATGAACAGTGACCATAATGGTCATTTTCCGGCTGCTTTGCGTAGTCTCTCATCCTTTAACACAACCCCCTTCGCGCTTCTGCTAATGTTGTGACATTCTTCCATTCCTCGTAGTTCGCTATTCGTGCAAACCTACAAACCAGGCATTGTATGTTATAGTCCCTTGCCTCCTTTTAGCTGCCTGGAGTGCTAAGACTATGCTTCCATCATATAGTCATCTGGCCGGATCCCTGGTGTATGGCTTCAATCAATTGCCATTTACCTTCTGCGAAATGGATCTCCATTCAATTTCACTAGTTGAACTGCTCCACCATCAGTAATCTCCATGATGACATAGGGCCCAGCCAATGCACCTGAAATTTTCTTAGAAATTTTCAAACTTGCGTTCATATAATAAAACAAATCATTTACGTTGAAGGTGTGCAGTTTGATGTGCCGATCGTGTCATGCCTTTTCGCACTCCTTCTGAACTTGCTGATGGAATCCAACCAAAAATCTGTCTTTTTCAAATTCTGTCAGCTACGTGAGTCTCTCCTCCAGGGCTTTGCGATCTGCCATTCCTTTGAACTCCACTATGCGTAGACTAGGTATAATGTACTCCATTGGCATCGCAACTTCTATGCCATAAACCAGCCAGAAAGGTGTCTGTCTAGCTACCTTTTTGCAAGTAGTTTTGTAAGCCCATAGCACTGCGGGTATGCGCACATCCCATTCATTCCTTTGTGCATTGCAAACCTTCATCATCGCATTCTCCAATATCTTATTAAATGTTTCAATTGTTCCATTAGCCTATGGGTGGTATAGCATACTCTTTTGATGATAAAATTGAAATTCCTCTGTTAGCGCGTCGATCGTTTCATTAAGGAAATGTGTATTGTGATCACTCATCAAAATATTCAAGCAACCAAACCTAGTCAACACATATTCAAAGAGGAACTTCACTGTTGTTGCCCCTGTACAGTCCTTCACAAGCTGCGCTTCCTCCCATATGGTCAAATATTCAGCTGCAGTGATGATATACCACACACTTGTCTTATTTCTTGAAGGCTAGATTGGTCGAATGGCTGTAACGACACTTGCGAATTCAGAGGCATCTCATCACTCCGCGATGGCCTGCCCGTCCTCTGACATGCATCACATGCCTTACAATAAGCCTTGGATTCCTTATGCAATGTTGACCATCACAACCCAGTGTGTAAAATCTTCTGCGCTCTTTCTTTTCCTGCGTAATGTCCTCTCACAGTTCATCAATGAGCTTTAGTGAGGATGTTGTTCCATTCAAAGTCACGTACATAGTGTCAAAAAATTTCATTCGAGCCCATTTTATATAAATTCCTTGTAATGACAGAAAAGTCTGCCATGCGCACCACCAAATCCTTCTTTTGTTGACTATTATACCCCTTTGGAGTCATCCCCGTCACTAGGAAATGTATGATATCTGCAAAGTGATTGTCCGCAACACACACTGCAAAGAGATGCACGTTAGGAAATCCTTCCACCAAATTAGTAGGTTCCTCTCCTGTGTAAATGCGCAATAGATGATCTGGTCCTGCATTCAATCATCCTGGTTTCACAATAACTTTGAAATCATATTCCTAAAATAGCAGAAACCATCTGTATATCCCCCCCCCAACATAGGCTTGTTAACCAAGTACTTCAATGCAGAATGGTCTGTATTCATCTGAAAGTGTACACCTAGCAAGTAGTGTCTGAACTTCTGGAGCATGTACACCATAGCCAAACCTTTGTGCCCTGTCATTGAATAGTTCTTCTTAGCTTTAGACAATTTCCTACTCACAAACGTTGTAGGGTGATCCGACTCTCCCTCATTGACCTGTGTCAGTATTGCCCCGAGCGTAATACATGACATGTCCACATGCACATGAAATTCCTTCTTCCAATCCGGGAAGACTAGGATCGGCGCAGTGACCATCTTTTCCTTTAACACATCTAAGCTTTGCTGACACTCTTCATTCCAACAGAATGTCGCATCATTCTTTAGCAACTTCTCCATTGGCGCAGTAATCTGGGCATAACTCTTAATGAAATTTCTATAGTATCTCGTATGCCCCAACGTTGCACACAGCTGTTTCACACTTCTTGGTGCCTCTAAATTAATTATAAATGATATCTTAGCTAGGTCGACCATTACCCCTTGTTTGCACACCACATGGCCTAACAATATTCTGAAAGGAACACATAACAAGCATTTCTTCAAATTGAGAACGATTTGATACCTCCGGCATATATCTGGCATCAATCGTAGGCTGGCTACATGGCATTTCACCAGCCCACACACTGTCCAATCGTCAAATTATACCTCCATAAACTTGTGAATGAAGTCCTTAAACACCGCGATGACTACGCGTGAAAATATCGCCGGCGCAATCTTTAGTCCAAAAGGCATTACAATATACTGAAAGCACCCCCACTCAGTGGTGAAGTTTGTCTTAGTTCTATCCTCCGGCGTGATCTTAATTTGATGGTACCCCGAGAACCCATTCGTGAACGAATATTCTTCCTGTCCTCCTACATTGTCCAACACTTCATCGATGAACAGAGTCGAAAAAGGATCATGCACACAAATGTCATTCAACTTCTTGAGATATACGCATATCCTTATTTCATCCTTCTGCTTATTTTCCTGAACTACTATTGGGCTTACCCAATCAGACTCTTCTACTGGTTCTGTTGAAAAATGTGCAATAAGAAATGTTAAATTTAGAATGTGGAAAAATAGACCTGCTAAAATAGCATGTCTAAAAATAGCAGTTTGGCTAGTGAGGTCATTGGCCACATTGGGTGAGAGGTGAAACTGCTAAAAATAGAAAGTTCTAAAAATAACATTTTTGGGTCCCTTCCTATTTATAGCAGTCCCTAGTCTATCTATAGGAAGTAAAATTATTTTTGGTCTTAACAGTAGTTGGAAATATTAATTAATTAATTCAATTGAGTTAATTAGTTAAGGAAATACGAATTTGAAGTCTTTGTGAGCATGCACATAAGTTGTCCCATTGATTGAGGAATTTATCCTTGATTTCCTCCACTGATTGAGGGAATAAGTATGAGTCCTATAATGAGAGAATTAATTGACTTAGTTCTAACTAGTCAAGTCTAGTTAGATTATTTTAACAAGTTGTTAAAATAATAAAATATAGTTTGTTAATGCTTGCATGCATGTGAAAAATATTATTTTAGATAACTGAGAATTAACTCATGGATAATTGTTGCATGTCAGTTCTGTCAGAGACCTAGTTGAGATCAGATGTGGGACAATGTACTATCAGATGCTTGGATATTTCTAGTAAGTATTCCTTGCATGGAGAAGGATCTAAGATTGGAGGACTTGTGGCCTATATATTGAGCCTAGGTAGTCCATGATTTTCATCTTCTGATTGAAGATCATCAGCGTATACAGAGAGCAGGATAGCTATTGAGCTGATTCTTTTTGTATTATGAAGAGGATCTCCACTTGATTGATAATACATGGTTGGGGTTTTATTCTGGTGCTTTCCCCTAGATATATCTTGTGTTATGTGTGATTATTTCTCTTGATCAGTTATGCATGTTTCTACTTGAAGTTGCTCATGAATTCAATTATGCTTTTGCTTAATGTTTTGTAGAAGTAGAACAAGTATTATGCTTTAGGACATTTCATATATCGGTTTGTTCTACAAGTGAAATTTCTACATGGTATTGGAGCACATATGATCAAGCAAGAATAATATACTAGCAGGAGAAATTCGAAGTTTATTATTCGGGATATAGATCTCAAGTTCTTATCACATCTATTTCATCAATGGAATTATATGGTTTGAGGCTTGAGTGTGCCCTTGATGGCAGCTCAAACTATATAGCTTGGAAGGATCTCATGGAAGCGGTTTTGGAAGACAATTGCCTTAAGGATTTCATTGATTAAGGAATTCCTAAGCCTGTTGAAAAGACTGAGCAGGTGGAATGGAGGAAGTGTGTGGCTAGAGCTAGGAGAATTATCTTGGAGGGAGTGCGAGATCACATTGTCTCGAGCCTCCATGGGAAGAAGACTTTGCATGCAATGTGGAAAACATTGAAAGATTTATATTAGAATAGTAGTGATAAGAGAAAGCTAGCACTGAAGGACAAACTTCGAAAGATCAAGTGTGAAAGGGATGAGACAATCTCTATGTATCTGACCAAGCTCATCACATGCAGGGATGAGCTTGCAAGTGTAGGGGTCATGACATCGGATGAGGATATGGTGAGTCTAGCACTCCTTGGCCTTCCTAAGAGTTGGCATAGCTACCAGGACTCGGTGAATGGAAGGGAGAAACTACCAGATTGGGAACAACTATGGTCAGATTTGATGCAGGAGGAGATCAGACAGAGCACTAGAGACAGTTCTTCTTCCATGCATGATGAGGAGAACTATGCCTTAGTGAGTATCACAAAGAAGGGGAAGGAGAAGGTTTCTCTTTCTGAATCCAGTTCTTCCAATGATGGGAAGAAAGTTGACAAATCGAAACGACGATGCTTTCGTTGTCATGAGGTGGGCCATTATGCTAAAATTTATCCACGAAGGAAATCCAAGAAGGGATCCAGGGAAGGATCTGTTAGAGCCTAGATTTACCTCAGGCTGAAAGGTAGGATCCAGGATCAACATCAAATCACGCTCAGCCTGGTAGCTAGCCCTACCAGGACAGGAGAGGGCTCTCTCTGGGTCAATCTCAGCAAATTGTGATCACTAAGGGCTTGAGATCGACTTATATAGCCACTAATCTTAGGCTAGGTATAGGTACAAAGGAGTTTGATTGAATAAAATGATGATTTTGTGGGCTCTAAGGGAAAGGCAGATCTTGGGTGCAGGGAATGAGGCTCAGTCTTGCAGGGATCTCGATGGGGCGAGGTAGGAAATTGAATTGGGCACTCTAAATCAAATGAGATGGATGGATTAGACAGAGGAGGAGTTGAAGAGGGAAAGAGAAGCCATGGATCCTCTCCAAACAGTTGAAAACATCAATAAACTAAAGCAAACTTCAAGTAGAGCACTGCAATTTCAATGTATTCTACTTACACTCTTGTTTGATTTAGCTGAGAAGAAATAAGACGGAAAACGATATACATAACACATGAATAAATTCACAAAGACACAAGAAAGAACTGTACCAAAACAAATGCCACAGGGATTCCAAAGAGTACTGCAAACCCTGGTCTCAATTCCTTAACCAAAATACTGATATGAGTGTATAATGAAGCTCCTTACTTTCTCAAGAGCCCAACCATGCTAATGATTGAAAAACTACATAATATAGACAAACCATAGCTCATCCTAGCCTCTAGGGGTCAAGCTCACAAGTTTAGGAGCTGTTCCAACTGATTCTAAACTAGGAACTAGAAATCAGGCAATGAAATAGCATGCCTCTAGAAACAAGGGAACTGATTCATTCAGTTTCAAACAACCTTTTAACTGATGAATCTACCTAACCAAGTGACAATTTAACATATTTACATCATGATCCATAAAAGTATATGAAATTACATCACAATTTGACATTAAGAAAGTGAAAAAGTCAAACTGGTGAAAGCTGGGCAAAAAACAGGGCAATACTTGGTCAAACTGGCAAAATTTCCTCTATGCGCTGCGCCTGATTCTCTATGCATAGCGCCTGTTTGGACCCACTTTTGGAGGCCTTCCTGGTGTCGAAATTAGCTCCAAGTGTACTTGTTGGAAATGTATGCCTGTCTACTTTCCAACCCAAGTGGAATTTTTCAATTTGGCCTTCATTTGCCTTGTCAAAAATCAAATCTCCCAATACTGCTTCCTGTGTGTCAAAATAGGTGCAGTAAGGTCATTTTTTGAGTGTTTTTGACCTTTCTGAGGGCTCAAAACCTGCTCAAAATTTTTGGCCATGGGTAGGAAAGAATATTTTTCCATGCCAAATCTAAAAATGTTGAGTTTTTGTGCTTTGGAGGCTCCTAGCAAAAGCGAGCGCCACGTGGCGCAGCACATAGGGCAGAATTTCCTGTTTTTTGTGCCAAAATTTGTAAAAAATGAAAAAAGTGCTCCAAAGTTTTTGAAATTTGGGCTGAGTATTCCTGATCAATCATTGTGTTGGGCCAAGGAAGCCTTAGCCAATATCTGAAGTCTATCATGCTCCTTTTGCCTCTTTGATGCCTTCTTCAATTTTGCCTTCAAACTCCTGATTCCCGCCTTGCAAACTTTGTTCCTCGCCATGTAATGAAAAGCCATGTGTCTCAACAAGTTTTCCTCCTTGTTGGCCTTCTCCAGTAGTCCCTCTAAGTGGACATTGGCTCTTTCAAGCCATGAATCCCGATTGGCATTAACCTCCTGCTCAAGTGAAGTGAACTCCACCCTCCTCCTTTGGGCAGCTTGACGATTCTCCCGAATGTTTTGCCACCTTTATGAGGTCTCCGGGGTGCATGTACCTCTGTAGGTGAGTCACTGTGGGTCTCCTCTTCATAATCATATGAACTATCGGATGCCATGTCTGCTAGTGATTGAACTGTTTTGGAGCTGTCTTGATGAGAAATAGGAAAATTATGGTGTTTCTTGATTTTCTGCCACTAAGGGAAAAGTGATATGAGGGACTATAGAGGGAGGGAAAAATGAGGGATTTTAGGACTGTTAGGATAGGATAGGGCTTATTTAGGGAAACAAGGGATTATGAAATGATTTGGGAGTTTTGGGTATAGCACTAGGGTTTGGGAGTTTGTGTTTGAGATTTTTGGGGAAATGGAAATTGGGGTACGGGATTAGTGAATTTAGGGGTATGTGAATGTAGGGAATAGGAAAATCAAGGGAAAAATGGAGTAAGGGAATGTGAGTTGGGGGGAAAATAAGATGGCAGCCAAACAGTTAATAAAAAACTCTAGCATTGTTTTCCTTGGTAGGGTTTGATGATAAAAACACCATAAGACAACCACAAGCACTAACCTTGGATGAAAAGCAATGATGGAAGCCCAACTTACTTGTACAAGTGAAGACCCACGTGTTTTGAGTGATTTGGAGAAAGTTTTTGAAGTTTTTGGGCTTGCTAGCTGTATGCGCCATGAATCAAACCCAATGCACCGTTCCAGTTATGTGTGATGCACTGGTGTAAATTTACACTACAGAGCACTGCCCAATGCGCCGCGCCTGTTATGTGCGCCACGCCACCTGCCCAATGCATTGCACTATTTCCAGGAGATTTTGGAAGCCTTCCCGGTGTCCAAATTGGGTGCGGGATAGCTCGTTGGAAATATCTTTGAGTCTTATTTCTAAAAAAATTTGAATTTTTCATTTTGGAGTTCATTTTCGTTGTCAAAAGTCAAATCTCCCAAGACTAGTCAAAATGTGCAAAATGAGGCTGCCTAAAGGAAAAGTGTTGTTGAAGACAACTTTTGAAAGGCTTCCTCAACTCCAAATTGAGCTCATGATAGCTCATTGGAAAGATATTTATGTCTAGTTATGATTTGAATCATCCAACAAGTCATTTGGCCAACCAAGCGAAGAGGAAACTTGATTTTTCCAAGGTCACTTCATAGGTGCATCAATTCTCCTGAGGCAACTATATTTTTGACATTTCTCCAAAACCATGACACATGTGTAAAAAGTGAAGGATGTTTTTCTTCCTTGGCCTATTGTAGAAAAAAAACTCTCTCAATTTTCCCAAATTCATCTTTTCTTGCTCACAAAAATCATTGGAGTAAACCTTATCCCGATGTGTGGAATAGGGGATTTCTCGAAATGAAGCGAAATGAAGGGGATAGGGGGCTTATAAGTTCTTAAGGAATTTTTGAGAAGTAGGGAGGGATGTTAGGAAACAGGGGAAAGTAGAATTTCAAATATTGAGTGAGGGGAAGGGGTCCAAAAAGGTAAAACACAGGCCTAGCCTAGAAAGTTGCCAAGTTGTAGCAAGAAACTAGGGTTTGTGCGAAGATGAGGAATTCAGGGGATCTCAGTGATGGGAAGTGTTTAATAAGGTACATTAAGGATAGGGGAAGGTTTATGAACATTTGGATATAATTTTTGCTAATTATTTGACCATCCAAGAGAAATTACCTTCAAAACCTAGGAGAGGGAAATGGACCTTACCTAGGCACAATTGAAGCATGAACAAGGTGTAAAATGACCCATTGGAACTTGACATGATGATGAAAACCTTCTGAATGATGGTACACTTAGCTGAATGGTGACATGGACCGACATTTGGAAATTTTGAAAGGAGTAAAACCAAACCCTAGACCTAATACCTAGTGACCAAATTTTGCTTGAAGACTCACTGAAATGACAAAATTTGACCTTGACACCTTAAAATCACTTTGTAAGAGCATGTTTGATCACTGGAGGAAGACTGCAAATACTGACACTAATAGGATCTGAAGGTGAGGCACTTGCTTCACAGTTTGATTTGGATTTCACACTCTTCACATGCATGGTTTCATCCATGGAGGGAAGTGGTTGGTTTCTTGATAGTGGAGCTTCTTTCCACATGACCGTCGACAAGAGTTTGTTGAGTACTTTGGAGGAGAAAGATCTCCAGATACTCATAGCGATGGGTAATGATGAGAATTATAGTGTCTCATGTATAGGCACTGTTATTTTTCAAAGGGAGCATGGATCTCGCCTTACCTTGACCGATGTCAAGTATGTACTAGGAATGAAGAGAAACTTGGTGTCAATCGCGATGCTGGAAGATAGAGGCTATGATGTAGTCTTTAGTAAGGCAAATGTTTTCCTTAGACACATCATCACTAGACAGGTGAAGCAGATGGGTTCACGGATCAATAACCTGTATGCTCTTGAGGTTCAAGATGCATGCAAAGCCATGAGCAGCAAGGAAACTGATGGAGACTTGGTGGTTGAGAGGGAGGGTATATTACCTCTCAACATGAAGATCGAGAAGAAGTCTCAGACGATTATGGAGGAGCTACGATTGGTGCAGCAGCTTCATGAAGTTTTGGAGTAGCCACAACTGGGGAATCTGAGTGGAGATTGAGTAGAGACATCTACTCATGCAGAGACCTCCAGTAGGGGGGAACTTCAAGCCAGGTGGGTTGAGGGATCACATGCAGCCATACCTCCAGGTAGGAGGTGGGGCGATATAGAGTGATCGTCCCAAGGAGGAGGGGCGAAATAGAGTGATCGTCCCAAGGAGGAGGGGCAGGATCCTTGAGGTACCCAACCTCTTGGATGAGACCTTGCTACAGGAGCCCGATGTAGAGTAGCAGGAACTGACTGATTGGGTAGAGACAGACGCGGATGGTGCAGCAGAGAGAGCGACAATGCAGGGAATTCCAGGACAACGCATAGCTAGTAGGCTGCAACAATGTGAGAGGCACAAGTGTTTTGCACAGTGCTAGGTGGCACAGAGAGGTGTGCAATGGTGTGAGATGCATGGAGATGTTGCAGTATCGCAAATGTCCGAGAGGGAGCACTTGTTAGCAGCAGGTAGAGCTTCAGCATCAGAGTATGTTCCTATCCCAAAAGAGTGGTTAGTTGGGAGTGTTTTTGTTCCAAGTGTTGTTGGAGCAAGTGGACTGGGTAGATGTGTTGCATGGAGAACATTCCAGAGTTATAGGATCGGGTTCAAGAGAAAGCCTTTCTTGTTGAGAGGGAGTGTTGAAAAATGTGCAACAAGAAATGTTAAATTTAGAATGTGCTAAAAATAGACCTACTAAAAATAGCATGTCTAAAATAGTAGTTCGGCTAGTGAGGTCATTGGCCACATTGGGTTAGAGGTGAAACTGCTAAAAATAGAAAGTTCTAAAAATAACATTTCTGGGTCCCTTCCTATTTATAGCAGTCCCTAGTCTATCTATAGGAAGTAAAATTAATTTTGGTCTTAACAGCAGTTGGAAATATTACTTAATTAATTCAATTGAGTTAATTAGTTAAGGAAATTCGAATTTGAAGTCTTTGTGAGCCTGCACATGAGTTGTCCCATTGATTGAGGAATTTATCCTTATTTTCCTCCACTAATTGAGGGAATAAGTATGAGTTATATAATGAGAGAATCAGTTGACTTAGTTCTAACTAGTCAAGTCCAGTTAGATTATTTTAACAAGTTGTTAAAATA